>JAZKJV010005837.1:0-75340 GCA_037367405.1 Ottelia alismoides
TTCTTCATGTGTGACTCAAGGGGACGTGCTTGGCCACATCATCTCCAACAGAGGCATGGAGGTTGATCCGGCCAAGGTCGATGTCATTAGAAAACTCACACCGCCGTCCAATTTGGAAGCAGTTACGGTCATTTCTGGGGCACGTTGGTTTTTATAGGAGATTTATTCATGATTTCAGCAAGATTGCCCGACCGTTGACTGACCTCTGCAAAAAGACACCGAGTTCCTTGTCGATGACAAGTGTCTTTCGTCGTTTGAGACTCTCCAGCAGTGCGTAATTGAGGCTCCTGTCCTTCAGCCACCCGATTGGTCTCTCCCATTCGAGATCATGACGGACGCCTCCGATTTTGCCGTAGGGGCCGTGCTAGGACAGAGGAGGGATGGAATTCCATTTGCGATACACTATGCTAGCCGAACATTGGATTCCGCCCAGCGGAATTATACAGTCACAGAAAAGGAGATGCTAGCAGTAGTGTTTGCCCTAGATAAATTCAGATCGTATATCATTGGATCCCGAGTGACCTTGTACACAGATCACACCGCCATCAGGTACCTCATGTCAAAGAAGGATGCCAAGGCCAGACTTACTAGATGGATCCTTCTACTCCAGGAGTTCGACATTGAGATCAAGGATAAGCCTGGAGTCAAGAATGTGGTGGCGGACCATTTATCCGATTAGAGCAGCCTGAGGATTCTGAGCAGATTGATCCCATTTGTGATACCTTCCCAGATGAGGCGATCCTTGCTATCACCTCACTCCCGTGGTACGCCGATATTGTGAACTTCTCGTTGTTGGGAAAGTCCCACAAGATTGGCCCAAGCAGAGGATTGAGACCTTCCTTGCGAAGGCCAAGTCTTACCACTGGGAGGATCCCATCCTTTACCACGAAGGAGGGGATAGCATCTGGCGTCGGTGTATTCCTCAGGAGGAACACCATAGTGTCCTCACTTACTGCCACAAGCTTGAGGCAGGAGGACATCATTCTGGGAGGAGAACGGCACAGAAAGTGCTCCAATCCGGCTTGTGGTGGCCTACCCTCTTCAAGGACTCAGATGAGTTCGTGAGGAGGTGTACTGACTGTCAGAGGGGGCACTTGTGGACAACGTGATATGAATGCCGATGCAGCCATTCACTTCTGGAGGTTTTGACGCATGGGGCATCGATTTCATGGGTCCATTCCCTAAGAGTCAGGGATTCGAGTACATTCTGTTGGCCGTAGATTATGTGAGTCGTTGGGTGAGGCTATCCCCGCCCGAGCCGCAGATGCGAAGACAGTTTGCAGATTTTTGAAGAAAAACATCATTATGCGGTTCGGGGTTCCACGAGTTCTGATTTTCTGATGGGGGATCTCATTTCATCAACGACCAGGTGAAGGCACTTGCTACAGGAGTTCGGCATAGGACCATCGTGTTGCTACACCGTATCATCCACAGACGAATGGTCTAGCCGAAGTGTCGAATAGGGAGATCAAGAATATTTTGCAGAAAGTCGTCCGCCCTGACCGAAAGAATTGCACAGCTTTTGGACTCGGTCTTGTGGGCATATCGGACGTCTTTCAAGACTCCATTGGGTACGTCTCCCTTTCGCCTCGTTTATGGCAAGCCATGCCATCTACCTGTTGAGCTGAGGCACAAGTCACTCTGGGCAGTTACAGACATATTGATGGATCCAAATGGTATAGGAGACCAGAGGAGGGCAGAGTTAGCCGCCTTGGAAGAGCTTAGAGATGCAGCTTTCTCAAACAGCCTACATTATAAGGAGAAAATCAAGGAGTGGCATGATTCTCATATCAGCCACAAGCATTTTGAGATTGGACAGAAAGTATGGCTGTTTGATGCAAGGCTTAGATTATTTCCAGGGAAGCTACAGAGCAAATGGAAAGGACCCTATTTGGTCAGACAGGTACACGATAACGGTAGCATTGATATATCTGAGTTATCTTCTGAGAGTACCTTCCCGAGTGAACGGCCAGCGGCTCAAACCATTTCTAGATCATGAGCCGCGGGACGTTATTATTGCTGCTATTCATTTTGCGTGAGATGTGGTCCTTTGACTCACATCTTTTACATCTCACGCCTGATTTTTCACTGTTCCTCCGCCTGTATAGATCCAGTTGTCCATATCATTCTATTCTTTTAGTCCCATATCCCATTTCTCATCTTATGATTATGCTATACTTAGGGTGTACTTTACCCTAAGTATAGGGGGATGTCGGACCTGTGAGTATTCTTTTCATTCTTTCTGCTCTTGCTTTTGCTGCCTATACTTAGGGATATTTTACCCTAAGTATAGGGGGGGCAGACTCTGTATCTTCTTCACTCGGATTTCCCTTCATGTACAGCTTTCTATACTTAGGATTAGTTAATCCTAAGTATAGGGGGAAACCACCGAGTTCCTCTCATTCTATTCATTTGTTCGTTCCTGTACTTAGCCATTCCTTTTCACTTCCCTTCTACTAAGCACGAGTTATGTCTTCTTCATCGCTCTTGATCACTCTGAGGACATCGTTCGAGCTAAGTAAGGGGGGTGGTGTATATATTTCATATATAACTTTAGCCATAACTCGTACTTGTGTGAGTGTGTTAATAAATAAAATGGCTAAAAATCACAAAAATCACAAAAATTAAAATTTTTCATGTACATAAACCTCTTTTATTCGTGCACATACATAGCTAGTGTATAAAGTATTTTTTGTAAAAATGATTTCAAAAATCTTTTGTGTGAAGCTTGTGTAAAATATTTTGTATCAAAATTATGTATATAGTACAAAATTTTCCAAAATGTTTTGAAAATCAAAAGTTTGCAAAAATCTTGTGTAAATGTGTGTAAATATCATTTGCAAAACTTGCACTTCATGGCCCTTCATCATTCATTCATGATTTCAAACATTTTCAAAATTCTTGCATGATTGTAAAATATTTGTAAATAGCATCTTTTGTACATATGTGTATATAGTTTCTCCTGGATAAGAGTTGACATTTAAACTAAGCCTGGAATTAAATTGAGAAATGGAGCTTGAATAAGATCTTAATTCACTTAACTTCAAGAGGAACCTTGTAGGACTTAGGGTTAAGGCTTTTCAGGTCCATAAGGACTTTAATTCTTTGAGTCCACTAGGCTATGAGCATATGTCATCTTGATGAGCCTAAGTAGAGCACTTAACAACACACGCATGACTCTCAGAGACAATGGCTTAACTTGCACCTGCACTTTACACATGGCTCTCCATGGATGAGGTGGTGAGGAGGCAGTTTCCTTGGGCTTGGGGTAGCATATGAGGGTAGTACTTCTAGGCGGAACCTCTCTTCTTCTTATAGTGAAGGAAGTGCACCTCAACTTGGTCTAGTGGTGTTGAAAGCTAAAGACAGAAGCTGTGGGTTGCAATAAAGCTTCAAAAAGAGGGATAGTCTACTGGCTCAAGGGGAAATTTCTTATATATGCTGCACCATGTAGATATGTGTACAGAAGTTGTTGAAAAAAAAAAAATGCAAAAATGCAAAAGAACTCCAAAAAAAAGTGGTGGGTCGGATTGAAAATTTAATAACCCACCGGAGTATGAGCAAAAGCTTATGGTATCCATGTTACATCTCATGAGCTGCAGCGGGAGACTTAGCTACACTGGCTAAGCTTCCAAAACTCTATACTTCTACCCCCCTCTTCTTGAGCCGGTTGCACTTGAACTTAGAAGGGAATACCCGCTTCTCGAGGAAAGAGTTGCTAGACTGAGGCATTAGAGTTACCAGGTTGAGGGAGGTTGTTTCTTTGTTACTTCTGAGGTGGGGAGCCACATATCACTTACACCGCAAGGAAAAGATTCATGGTCATTAGAGTTTGTGTATGTAGACTTGTTCTGATCTGGTTTATTGAGGAGTCTTGCCCATAGATTGGTGGAACTTGGAGGCTGTTGAGTTTTAGGCTTAAGTCCAAATAAGGTTCCGACACATTAATAATCCAAAGATCTGATCGAGCTCCATATTTCAATTTAATGAAGGAAAATTTAAATAAGTCAACCTTGATCCATGTACATCCTCTTTTTCTTTTTCTTTTTCTTTCTTTTTCACTTCTTTTTCAAATAAGTGTTTGCTAAGGGACTAGCAAAGTTAAGCCATAGGGGGGTGATGAATACCCATTCATCACTCTTTATTCTTCTATTTTAGCTACAAAACCCTTTGCAAATACATGTAGATATGTGTAAATACAAATAAATACCAAAATCCATGCATTGTGTAAAAAACCTATAATTAGCATGTTTTTGTGCACAAAATAAAGAATAAAGAGCAAAAAGAAAAAGAGGGAAATATTTAGAATAAATATTGAGCAACCTAACCCAAGGGAGGGCTCAGGCATGGGCCTGACCGCATAAAAGCCAAAGTAGAGGGAGATAGGAGCTCATGTGTATATATTTGTAAATATATTAAACTATATATATTTCCTCACCCAAAAATATGTTTGTCCATATTGTGTGTATATCTATTAAAAACAAAAATAAAAAGATAAAAATCAAAAAGTCAAAAATTACCCTTTTCACCATGTACACAAACCACACTCTTGCATTTATTTAACCCTATAAATAAATTCATTTATTTTCTAAACTTTTTGTGAATATTCTATGGATTATTTTGTAAATAAAATAAATAAAAAGAAATAAAAACAAAAATCAAATAAAAATTACAAAATTGAAAATACCAAAAATACATTGTATTAATACCATGTAAATAAATGTAGATATCCATTTATTTCACACTTGTATATAAGTGATAAAAATAAAATAAAAATATTCTTTTATTCCATATTTCATGTTGTAAATAAATAAAATACAAAATGGGCATAAAAACACATAAAAATAACAAATAAAAAATCAAAAATAAAAATTCATGTAGTGTACATATACCTATATATAGAGCTAACCTATTTTTATTTCAAAATTAAATAAAAATCACCAAAAAAATAGAAAAAAATAAAAGAAAAATATTTCATGTTTTAAGTTTTTCCTAATTCGACCTATTTCCTACCCTAAAAAAATAAAAACAAAAATCGCCTACACGTGGCCGCTCCTGATTGGGCCACGGGGGAATGTTGACCCCAGTCAACTCCCCCGCGCCTCCTTCCCTTTTCTGGCCAACGCGCGCCGCGCCTTCTTCCCCGAATTTTTCCCACGCGACTCCAGCTGGTTCTCCACTCAACCCCCCGCGCCCAGATTCTTCGCCGCACATCCCTCTCCCTCGCCGGATCCTTCGCCATCAAAATCACGCCTTCCTTTGCTGTCGCCACTCAACCCTAATCGCCCGGTCACATTATAAAAACCACCATCTCCGCCGCCCTCGCGGCCCTTGACCCTCTCTTCCCCCGTGCCTCCGTCGGCAAGGCGAGAGTGACAGCAAGCTTTTGCCCGTGTTGCAGTGAGGCGAGAGGGCGATTCCATCGATCCGGCGTAACCTCGCCGTCCTTGCTCCGCCGCCGCGTCGAGCATCGAGCTTCAGGCCTTGACGCCCTTCGAAGCTACGACCCGGAGATAGCATCCTCCAGCCCAGTCTACTTCAGCCATCAGGTACCCTTAGTTCCTTTTAATTTCGTCAATTTAGGATTTCACCCAAATTTCATCTCCGACCATCCTCTCGATTCCGACCATCTCGCGTGATTTCCATCACATCCGACCCGACCATCACCTTCACCAGCCCTCACGCACCTCCTTCACCCCTCCACACAACCCAAGATCGCACAGGATCTGGGAATCGAGCTCCACGCGTCGCCCGCCGGAGCTCTTCGCCACGCAGCACCGCTCACCTTCACCCGTCTTCCTGGGTCAGCACTTGCCCTCGACCCGCGCAGCTCCTTGTCTACTTTGCAGGGTCCAAGGGAGGTGTCTGACCCCTAGCCTCCTTCACAGTTCAGCCAGGAGCTTCTTCTTCCCGACTCGCCGGAGCCTTCCAGGGCTCGGCCGAGGCCTTGGCCACCACCAGCAGCTGCGGGATCGTCCAGCGGAGCTTCTCCGACCTTCAGGCGCAGCTGAGGAGGACCGGAGTCCACGCACGAGGCCGGCGAAGTTCGCCGGCCATCAGTTCTTCGAGGACCCTCCAGAGCCGTCCGATGATGCTCCAGCTCCAGATCTGATCCTGAGCGTCCATCTGTTGAGGAGCAGCGACCGTTGATCCATTTGAAGGAGCGCATCGGAGCCATCCGTAGCAGAGGAGAGAGACCGGAGTCCATCACCGTCAGATCGTCCACGTGCCTCTCCCTCCGCCGTCGATCAGAGCCAAAGGCCAAAGGGGTGAAGCGCCAGCTATTCCTAGCCGTCAGATCACCCACGTGGCGCACCATCCGACCGTTGGCGAATAAAGGGGTAAATATCATAGGGCCCCCTTGTAGTTTGTTTATTTCAGTTTAGTCCTGTAACACTTTTAATTCACGTTGTTTATTTTCTGGGATATTTGCATAGAGACCCTCGCGCTTTATTTTAATTGCATTTATTACCCTACAGTAGAGACCCACGTGCTTTGGCACGTGTTTGTTGGGTTATTTGCGTATCTTGCCCTGTAGTTCTGGAATGTTAATGAATGCATGAAATGTTTTGTTTATTTGCATATATACCCCTGTGAGCATGAATTTTGAACATGTGCGAATTATTTTTGGGTAAATTGCATATAAGCCCCTGGACTTTTGATACGAGTTATCAATAGATCCTTGGAACTTATTTTTATTACATTTAGGTCCTTGAGTGCCCCAGGCACGTGCTTGGCACGTGACTTCTTGGGTATTTTGCACCAGGACCCCAGAACTTTTGGGTATTTGCACTTAGGTCCCTGTGCACAGTGCCCTACCTTTATTTTTTGAATAAAATATCAAACGACCTCCAAAATCCAATGAAATTTTGACACATGGCTCCTGCCATGGTGTAGGAATTTCTATGATTTTTGGAGACATTTCTGATTTCATTTATTATTTTTAAAAATTCCAAAAACCCTTATTTTCCGCCACTGTTTGACTTTTAAAAATACCAAAAAAATATAAAAACTCCACCAAAAATTCTAAAAAAATTAGGTAATGTTGTTTACTGGTTGATTGATTTTCGAGCCAATTTTGGCACTTTTCATCACTTAAAAACCATAAAAATTGAAAAACCCCTAAAAACTCAATAAAATTGTAGTAAATAAATTAAAAATCCAAAAACAATAATTAGGGTGCCTAAATTTTCCTTATTCTTCATAGTTTTTAGGAAAATTACCTTCACGGCTGTTTGAGATCCAAAATTATTTTATTTTTGGATCTTAAGCCTTGCTGGACAGTACCCTACATTCTTTGCATTGTTTGATTTTTAATAATTATGTTATCTAATAGAAAAATCTCAAAAATTCACAAAAACAGTAAAAACATAAAAAACCTAAAAACCAATTTTCTGGAATTTTTGCATCATTTTTGTGTGGTGTATAAATTGTTGAAGTCCAGTGTTTGTGTGCTTCCTGTCATTTTCTCATCTTTTAAAATCTAAAAAAATTTCAAAAACAAATAAAAAACCTTAAAAAGACTTTTTGGATTCCTGACTACATCGTAGGCCGCAAGGCCAATCTGTGCTCCTTGAGTTCGACCCTGGGAGCTATACCAGGTTAAACCTATAGCAGACCGCTCTTTCTTGTGTATTGATTGATTGATCTCTTTGTGAGTGGTTTATTTTCTTGATTTACTCAGCCCGAGTGATTGAGGTCGCAACGACATTGTGATTTATTTCTTTAGACCTTTTACCTCTGTCATTTGGGCGGTGATCAGTGTCGCAGCGAGGAGAGGGAGCGGATTCCACTGATCCGGCGAGTAGCACCGCCGTGCTCCGCCCTGAGCTGGAGCTCGAGCCTCGGACGTCGGCGCTCCGTGAGGCGAAGACCCAGAGCTGTGTAAGCTCGACCACAGCCCATTCAGCCACCCAGGTAGACCTGTAGCTCTTTATTTTTCTCGAATTTCCAATTTCCCCCATTTCGCTCTCCGCCGTGTTTCGCGATTCCGACCACCTCACAGCTCGATTCGATCATCGGAATCAACCGTCACCTCCGCCTTCCCTCTTGCGCACGTTCTCCATACTCCCATCCAACCTAGCTCGCACAGGAGCTGGGATTCGAGCTCCTCCGTCCCCACCTTCGCCGGAGCTCTCCCATCTCGACCTCCGATCACCTTCACTCCGCCTAACCGGGTCGAGGTAGTTTGCCCTCGACCCGAGAGCCTTCTGGTTGGGCTTTGCAGGTACATCCAAGCCCATCTGAGGGCTTGGACCATTTGGTCCAGGAGCTCTACCTCCGCCGACCTCGCCGGAGCCCTCCAGGGCTCGGCTTGGTCATCGGAGACCACCATCAGCTGCGGAACATCATCGTGGAGCATTTCCGATCTTCAGGAGCAGCAGAGGAGGTCAGGAGCGTGCGCCTTGGGCCGGCGAACTGTTCTTCCTCGACCTTCATCCACCGTCCGATCAGCCTCTCGCTCCAGTTTTCATCGGAGCCATCCATCCCAGGAGCAGCAGCCACCGCCCAATCTTTGGAGGACTGATCCCAGCCGTCGATCCAGCGAGGTTTAGCCACTGACGTCCTTCACCGTCAGATCTGACACGTGGCTACGCCTCCGCCATTGGATTCGCCCGAGGAGCTTAGCTTTGGAGCGCACATCATCCTACACCGTCAGATGCACCACGTGACGCGCATCCATCGGCTTCATTAATAAAGGGGTAAATTACCCTTAGGCCCTCCTGTTTCTTTCATTTCGCATTTAGTCCTGTAATTAGATAGTTTAGTTGTTTAGTTTTTGGGATATTTGCATAGTGGACCCTGCTCTTTATTTTTCTTTGCATATATGCCCCTGTGCGTTATGTAGCACGTGCTTCGACACGTGGTTTTCTGGGCTTTTTGCATTTTAATACCTTGTAGTTCTGAGATGTTATGGATTGAATGAATACTTTTTGGATATTGCATTTATACCCCTGTGCGTGATTTATTAGTGCATGTGCGTATATTCTTGGGTTATTTGCAGACTACCCCCTGGACTTTTGGTACCTGTTACCAAATAGTCCTCGGAAGTAGTTTTTATTACATTTGGGTCCTGAGTGCCTCAGGCACGCGCCACACGCCTGCTTACCTGGGAATTTTGCACCAGACCCCTCAGGGACTTCGGTATTGCGTTTTGGTCCCCAGTGTACTATGCTCTTGTGTGTGATTTTAATAAAATAGCAAATCAACTCCAAATTTGATGAAAATTGGACACATTCCTGCCATGATGTAAAATTTTCTATAAATTTTGGAGACATTTTAGACACTGTTTGATATTTTAAAAATCAAAACACGTATTTTCTTCACTGCCTTATTTGAAAAATCACAAAAAATATTAAAATTATCTAAAAATTACAAAAAAAATTTACTTACTGTTTATCTTTGCTTGCTTGATTTTCTAGCTAATTTTGGCTATTTTCCTTATCTAAAACACCTAAAAATTGAAAAACACTCAAAAACTCATAAAATTCTTAATACATAAACAAAAAACAAAAAATAATAAATTAGGTGCCCAATTTTTCCTTGTTTTCTTCTCTATACAGGAAAAATACCTCAGGCTAATTTGGGGCTTCTAGATATTTTATCTAGGTCCCTTTAGCTCGGCTGGACAGTACCTACAGTTTCAGTCCTTGTTTTATTTTTAGAAAATTAAATAACATCAGAAAATTCTCAAAAATTCACTAAAAATAGTAAAAATTATAAAACACACAAAAATATTTTTTCTGGAATTTTTCCTGAGTTTTGATACATTAAATAAATAGTTAATTGCTTGATTTTACTTGTTTCCCTTAATTTCTTATTTAATTAAAAATCAAAAAATATAAAAGAATTAAAACCACAAAAACACCTTTTCTTCTCTTCTTGACTACTTCGTAGGCCGCAAGGACATTTCGTGCTCCTTGTGTTCGACCCTGGTCCGCTATACCAAGTTAAAATAATAGCAAGACCGCTATTGATTTTATCTTTGATTGGTGGTCTATTTTTCTTGATTGATCGAGTCCGAGTGATTGAGGTCACGACGAACATTTAGTATCTTTACCTCAGTCGCTTGGGTTTTTCTCGGTCATCAGAGGACACAAGGCTCAAATACGGGACTATCAAGGTCTGTAAAATCCAAAATCGGTCCCTCATCAAGCTTTCTACACTGAGATGGATCAGAATGTATCTCTGAGTCTGAGAAGATCTCCTGAAGACAAGACACTGAATCAACGACATATGGATACTGGAAAGATTCAAAGGATAGCTGAGATGTGGGTTCCTCCTCTATCTCTTGGGATCCTAGCAGATCTAGGAATTGAAGAATCTTCTACGTGAAAGAGCGGGACTGGCTCAAAATCTGGCTGTAAATCCAATGAAAACTCGACCAATGTCCGGCTCTCAGAACTCATAGTAGGAGTCAACACATCCATCAAATGAGAAGCAATAGCATCCATATCCTTTGATGGGTGTGTGCTATCAGTATCTGCATTATGTGTCACACACTCATCTAGTGTCATCACTCCCTCACATGTCCCGAGTAAATCATCTTGTGAATATGTAGTATCTGAAGTGAATTCAAGATGGTCTCGACTAAATACAGATCTGGACAGTGGTTTGAACCACCACACGAGGTATAATGACATATGCAATCTGCTCTGCGGTCCTCCCCCTCATGGCGATATGGATAAGGTCGGTCATTGAAAATCCATGATCCGGAAATCGCCTCAAAATTTCTCGTAACCTCAACCACGAATCTATTAATGGCTTCTGGGGGTTAACTGAAAAATTACGAATACAAGACCGCATCATCTCTGCTCTACGCTGGGGGTAAAATTTCTTCAAAAATAACGATTGTAACTCTCCCCATGTAGCAATCTTCCTTCCCAATCGCTTGTGCCAACTCTTGGCTCTATTCTGAAGTGTGAATGAGAAGGTGGTCAACATCAAGTCCTCAGAAGAGACATTAGATTATGATCGTGATGTACAAAAATCCTTAAACTCATCGACATGCAAATAAGGTTCCTCGTGCCCTTCCCCTGAAAATTTTGGCAGTAGATCAATGAACTCTAAATCTAGAACGAATGGTCTCAAAGTAGAAGCAGAGTGTGCTTCTTGATCATGGTTTTCATCCATCATCCTAGGATAGAAGTCATGTAAAGCATGTAACTGCACCCTATGATTGTCTATGGGATGCACTCTCATCTCAGCAAGGTGAACACTGGGTCTCGTATTTGGATCAATCTGGTATCCTCGGGTTTCACTCATAACATATTCCGAATGGGAGGGTGGGTTGGGAGAAAATGAGAAATCGGGCGGAGTTACGACCTCCCAAGAGAGTGGGCAGGAATGATGGGCATGAAGATAAGAAGCCGCGAAATCGGGTTGGAATGGAATGTGACCCATCATGAATAGAGGGAAATGAAGGGAGGGAAGGTGGGATAGAGGCAGAAGGTGACTGCTAATGATTTAAAGAATGCTCGTAACCGACTCACACCAAAGACATTCAAAACACAAAGCAAACCCCCAGTTCACCAACTCAACACAAATCTGACCGTGGGAGTTCGGTCTTTATCTTTTCAATTTTAAGAGTTAGGTGATCAAACAAAAGTTATACAAACACTTAGGAGACTTGAATAGGATTTGGGCACTACTCCTTAGTCTGTACGTGAGCAATTAAAAACGCAGACAATGAGGGGGTTGCTCTCCCAATACAATGAGGAATTGGTTACATTTAATTTTAAAGGTCAAGTTCAATTAGCAGTCCCATTTTTTAATTTTTGATTTTTCTATTTTTTTGGATTTTTTTCAGAAAATAACGCCTAATGAGCTTTTTGATTTGCTCTTTGATTGATTTGAGTCCAAAAACAGGGGGAGGAAGTCGAAAAAGCCAATGCACGGTCAAACACAATGATGCATGCAGAGATAGAAAATGCGTACCTTACTCCAGCACTCTACATGCAATATGATCCACGCATAAAATTAAAGACAGAATATAAACTAACTATATGATGCACGAAGAAATCGGCCTTAGACAAGCAACTTCTATTGATCGTGAAGAACAATAGTTAGCTAACCGAATCGAGTCCGGAGTCCGATCTTGAGAGTCACTCGGTGCCCGCCACAACAAGTCCTGCCAGCGCTGTATGTGACTCCTCACGGCACGTGGTCTCAAATCCAATTAAACTAACTTTTTCAGTGAATTTTCGTAAGGTCCAATTACGTTCTATAGGAACAGATATTCTATTAAGTATTGGTCCTTAGAAATTTTACATCACAATCAACAAAAATCCTACGTCTAGGGGCCAAATCCGCGCGAATCAAGATAGCAAGTTATGGCGTGAAATCAAAAATACGGAAAACAGCGGTGAGGTCCCCCAAGTGCACCGGCACTTGGCGAAATAGACCTCGAAAAATGTTCAAGTCCACAAGTTCAAAGTCCTAAATTATTACAAGAAATAATTGTTCTTCTTCTCATCTCTACTCTTCCTCCTGTGCGAGTTCTCAAAAAAGAAATTCCAAGTCGTCCAAGCAGTACCTCGCACAAAAATCAAAGACAGAAGGTCAGAAAACAATTATAATATAGAGAGACAAAAATAGAAAAATGACTACAAAGCCGTGCTCCCCGGTAACAGCGCTATTCTGATGACGCGAAAATCGATGCGACTAAGGTAGAAAATAAATCACAATGTCGTTGTCCTTAGTCGATCAATTCGGTCAACAGAAAAATATGTATTTTAAACCACTCAAGAGAAGATGAATCAATAAAAACAAATGCAAACGGATTTTCGCTATTCTTTTGACCTGGTATAGCGACCATGGTCGAACACAAGGAGCACGATTTAAAAACTCTATAGTCAAATCTCAGAAATGAATTTTTAGTGGTTTTAGGATTTTTATTTTTTTTATATTTTTCGAATAAGCATAAATGAATAAAAGTGATAAAACACACAACACACACTCTTTTTGTATTTTTTTTCAAAGTAGTCAAAAATATTCAGAAAATTCCAGAGAAAATGTTTTTGTGTTTTATATTATTTTAAAATATTTTTGGTAATTTTTTTTGGATTTTTCTGATGTTTTTTGTGATTTTCTAAAAATCAAACAATGCAAAATAAGGACAACAATGCACAGTCAGGATTATTTTGTAATTTAAAAATCCTTTAATTGCTCAAAAATCCTGAAATTTATTTTTAGGATGAATTAAAGACCAATATATACAAACAGAGACTGAGATCAAAATTTTTGGATTTTTCTATAATTTTCTACAAAATTTTTTAAGATTTTTCGTATTTTATCGATTTTTTGGAGTTTTATAATGGAAAATGCACAAAAAAATGGTCAGAAAATAGAAGAGATCACAATACACCTACAACAAATTTTTTTGAATTTTTAGACAGTTTTTTCTAATTTTTATGAATTTTCAAAGTATAGGCAAGCAAAAACACACTGTTTTTTAATTTTTTTTAATATATTAAACGGCAATAAAATGCTATGAAAAAGTTATGCAATGTTAAGGCACATAGCAGGAGCGAACATGAATTTTCTCAGAATTTTTCGAGTGGTAAAAACATTTATTCCATTAGAATGATCAAGCAAATTATAGTTCTGAAAATGCAGGGACATAAATGTAATTATTTCAAATGTTTCCCTTAAAAGATAACATAATTAAAATGCAGGAAGAAACTTGCAACTTACCCAGTAAGTCACATGCACTGCATGTGCTTTGAAGTTGAGATGGGTGTCTTTATAATTTCAAAAAGAATCAAAGGCCTTTCCGTAATTTCTTCAAATATTCTTTTTATTTCCAATAGATCCCTAGGGCTTCCTGGGGCCTTCGTTTCTTCAAGCCAAGAGGGATCAACTGCCGCCCCTCACGGGACAGGGATGGAGGCAAGCCGCCGCCGCCCCTTAAGATCTGGAGCGCGCGGGGTGCGCATGGCAGAGAGGAGGCGCGGCGCGGCCGCCCTGTGGAGGAGGTGGAGCGGCACTCGTGGCGCGGCTTCGCGGCGGAGGCCGCGCTATCTGGGCGCGGGCTGCTACAGGCGAAGAAGGCCTCGCGGTCTGCGGAGGGGGCTATGCGCGCGGGGTGTCGGGGCTGTACAGGAGGGTGCGGGGCCGCGCAGCCCGCGCGAATGGCGCGCTGGAGGTGGCGCAGGGCCGTGGGGCGTCCGACGGTCGGAGCAGGAGGGTCCCACGGCTGGCTGGCGGTGGCGCGCGGGGGGTGCGTGGATGCGTTTCAGATATTTTTTTGTTTTTATGCTGCTCAAAATGTTAGAAATATATGTATATTGTTTTTTTAAAACAAGGATATAAACAACAATATAAAAAGGAGATTTTTTTTATTTATATTTTTTTATGTTTTCCTGCAAAATAAATTGTTAGAGGAAAAGGACAACAATTTTATTTTTTTATTTTTCTTTATTCCTGCAAAACAAGAGTTAGAGAGAAAAGAAAAAATGATTTTTTTTTATTCCTTGCAAAATAAAGGTTAGAGAGAAAAGAATATTATTTTTAATTCTTCCTGCAAAAAATAATTATGGGATAACAGGAAAAATATTTTTTTATTTATACACAAAATGGAAAGTGTGAACGGGTTCGGATCCGCGAAACGAGAGATAGATCCGTGTCTCCGACCACCGTGTGTGGTCGGAGGTGAATGGTTGTGCGAGGTAGAAAGTGAAAATGGTGAGATCGCGAGGTGAGGTGAAGATCGGTATTGGACGCGAGTTATGTGGAGAAATGTTTTGAGATTTTTAATCTAAAAAACTACTCACTACACCTACGCTAAAATCTAAGCCTACGATCTACCTAGGAAAAGACGGGAAATAAAGTGGATCTCACCTTGGGGTTTTGACACGCCATGATGGCCTCGACGAAACTCAAATCGTTGTCACCGACCGGATCGGAGGCTAGGACCCTCTTCAACAAGAAACCTCTCGGAAACCGGGCTCCTCTCCACCAAAGATCGATCAAGTGTGAATGAGGGAGGAGGAGCCCATTAAAAAGAGAAGAGAAATGAAAAAGGAAGGTATGTACATTTAAGGAATGTTTTTATTGGTGAAATTAATAAAATAATTAAATAAATATAATAAATAATTAATTAATTTCGAAATTCGGAATTAAATTAAATAAATAAATCAAGTAATTTATGGAAATCAATTAACCACCTTAATGGTGGTGAATTAAGGTATAAAATCAAATCATTACATATAAGGTAAGTTATCAAACCAAATAAATGAATTAAATAATTAAATATAAATATAAAATTCGTAATTACATTAAATTAATTAATTAAAGTTAGATAATTAATTTTTTTGTGAATTTTATAAAATGAAGTTAATTATATACAAGTATTATGCACATATAATACAATATACATAGGTATAAATAAGGAAATAATTTTTATAAAAGATTTTTTAATTTTTAATTTTTTTATTTTATTTTTAATGAAAACAATATTTACAATTATATATATAAATATAAATATACATAAATATATGGGTAAACTGCACAATATACCCCAGAAAACCGACTTTTCAACCGTAACTCCAAAAAATACGAATCCACAGCCATTTGAAAGATAATTTAATTTATAGTATAATGGAAGTGGGTTTGGTTTGATTTGAGCTCATATGGAGCCGGAATTGATGTTTCAATGATTTCTTTGCGGCTTTTTCTGAGTGCGATTATTTGCATTATGTACATTATTTTATTTTACACTTATTTTTTCTTATTTACAACATATTTTTATTTACAACTTTTGTTTACAAAAATAATTAGTTTGAGGTCAAAATAAAATAATGTAAGATTTGTACAAATATACATGAAAAATATTTACAAGATATTTTTTTTAGATTTTCTAACAGAAGACCCTATCTCCCCCTACTTTATTCCTGGTCGATCAGGTCAAGTCTTGACCTTCTCTCGGGGTTAGGGTCAATCTGCATTTATTGCATAAATACCTCCTTTTCTTTTTCTTTTCTTCTTTATTTTTTATTTATGTACAAAAAGTGTTTAAAATACAATTTTAACAAATGCATGCAGAATGGTAATTTTATGGAATTAGTAGTATTTACAGGTGTTTGGCTAAGAAAATAAAGCTAAAATAAAAGAATAAAGGCGATGAATCGTGAATTCATCAGAGATATTCGTCTTCTCCTATTCGAAAGAGGTGGCGACAGAGAATTCTGTAGAGATTTTCATTCTTATATCTCAAAGATGCTCGATTGATGATGTTATGATCTACTACTCCGGGAGATATTGCTTGATGAATCAACCTGCATGTGATTCAAAGGTCGATTAGATCTCCAGGCAACAGTGTGCTCCAAGGCGGAGGTCTCGATATCAATGTGTGTGCTCGGCTACATGTTGTCCCGAAATTCCTTGATGGTTTTGCCTTTTGTTGTGGTCCTTTGCTCAGTTGCAGTTCAGACTCGTTATCTAACGGTGGATCTCAGATGGTGTTCCTCAGAGGGCAGGATTGATCAGATATACAATTTTGTTGTATTTAAAGTAAGTAATTTAGGTTTTAATTGGAAAACCTATGTAATTACTATAAGAGTTAATTTGATTTCAATTGGAATTGGCTTGGAGGGAAAGTTGGGAATTCTTAAATTTGAAACATGAAAAGTTTGGGTGAAAGTTTTGTACCATACCTAATATCTCTAAACTTTTGGCTGGCTTATATATGAGTTCACACCCCAAGCACTTGTAGAAATAGTAGAGAGGAGGGATGGAGGATCACACACGCATGCACGCGCTCTGTTCCCCTCCGCTCGGGCTCAGGCTCGGGCTCGAGAGAGTCAATTCGGATCTCAATACTTTTGCTACGGATTTCAATTGCAGGTCGATTAAATTAATCACACGGATTAATTTGAATTCTACTAAAATGGGAATTCAACTCAACTCAAACGACTCGTTGTGGTCGCGGTTTCAGAATTCGAAAAGACACGTCCGTTGAGGAGCTTTTTCGAAAATCGAAAGGTACTGCACGCTAGGGCATGCGAACCTCTTTTTATACATCTGCCCCCGACACCGTTTTTTCTTCACTCGCAAGAAAAAGTCTCTCTCACTCCGTCATTCTCTATTCCCATCACATCTATGACCTGATCTTCTCAGTTGCAAGTTCTCGGAGGTACTTTCAAGGACGGTCTCATCGGTGTGCGTAGATGAAATCATGTACCATCGTATCCTGGGAGCGGATCGCCAGTACCCTTTGCACCGGTATTGTAGAGGCGATATCCTCTCTAAAGACAGTTCATTTGATGGACGCTTCGATGATTTATAATTTAAACTTTCTTTCATTTTGATTACTGCAATTCGTTTATTGCTTTACCTTTCCTGGATCACGCCCTAATTTATGTTTTCATTTAATTAATCGATTCATGCTTGCATTCTGTAATCGGATAATGAATGGAAAATACGTGACTATCATGATTAATCGTTAATGTTTCTCTATCAATTCATTTGAATCCGTGTAATTATTGTTCAATATATGCACTGTTAATCCTAGTTACAACAATCTTAGAGAGGATATCGAGAACCGATTTTAAAATTATGTCGGAAATAATGTTTAAATCGAGGATGAATATGATGGGTATGTCTGAAAAATTTGGTGGTCAGAACTTTAAGAGTTGGCAACAACTCATGAAGATCTGGTTAACCACCATATGACTAATGTCTATGCTTGAAACCGATCGTCCAACGGTGGAAAAGAAAAACCCCTCGCCCGATTGACAGAAGGCACAATCTGCATGGAAAGAACGCGATCGTATATGTCACGGTTGCATCATGTTGGTTCTGTCCAACACGTTGTTTGATGTATATTGTTCGTCCAACGCAGACTGTGAAGGGCCTATGGGAAGATTTGGATCAAAAGTATAATCCTGAAGACCTCGGTATTGAGAAATACTTCGTGGACAAGTTTTTAAAGTTTTCCATGGCCGAAGGGAAGTTAGTTTCTGAACAGCACACGAGTTTTTACTCCTACACCATGGTTTAGAAGATGCTGAAATGAAACTTCCAGAGAAGTTTCAGGCCATGTGCATCATAGAAAAATTCCTCAAATCTTGGGAAAACTTCGGTATGATCCTAAAACATAGGAATGAGAAAAATTCTATAAATGATTTGATGGTGGCAATTGCCATAGAGGAGGAACACATGAAACAAAAGCATGTGGTTCATGTTGACATTCAGGTTAAGGTCAATTTCATGACCTCGAAGGGTAAGGATAAGAAGGGAAAGGGTACCAACAACAATAAAATGGAATCAAAAGACAAGATCCAAAAAAAGGCAAAGAATAAACTCTACTGGCACTATAATCAGATTTTCCATTGGAAGAAGGATTGCCCATCCTTAAACTCTCAACCTAAGGTTGCAGACGGGAGTCCACAAGTGAATATGATCACTATGGGACTTGGGGCTAGTGAGGGGTATGTCTCTGTAAAGCATGAACTATACCATATTCATGATCCAAATGAGTGGCTCGTGGATATGGGAGCCAATGTAAATATGTGTTCTGATAGAACTTTGTTTTCTTCTTATTAGACCTGTAGTGGTGGGACTGTGAAGATGGGGAACGATTCTGCAGGCGGAGTGCTCGGTTCGGGACAAGTCAACTTGAGGTTCTCCTCTGGACGTTGCGCAGGGTGCTGCATGTTCCAGACATCAAGAAGAATGTTCTGTATGTCTTTATCTTAGTTAGAAAAGGTTTTAAATTGAACTTTAAATGTAATAAAGTTGTCATTCTGATACATGGTATTTTTTATGGAAAAGGCTATTTGGCATATTTTGATTTGTTGTTTAGAATTAGATGTGATTCAGTAAACATTGATGAAATAAATATTTTAAATTCTAAATGTTCTAATTCTGTGTCTCATGTAGTTAATAATCTAGAATATTGTGATCTGTAGCATGGTAGATTAGGACATGTAAACTTAAATTCAATTGAAAGAATGATAAATTTAGAGTTGATCCCTAAACATACTATTGATAAAACTTAAAAATGTGAAATTTTTGTACAATGTTAGACACCTAGGAAGTCTTTCCAGTCTGTCTCTAGAGATAGTAAGATCTTGGATTTAGTGCACACAGATATCTCTGAGTTTAATGGTGTGTTGACCCGAGATAATAAGAAATACTTTAACACCTTTATAGATGATGGCAGTAGATACTGCTATGTATATCTAATGAAAACCAAGGGTGAAGCCTTAGAAAATTTTCTTTTATTTAAGAATGAGGCTGAGACACAAACAGGAAAAATGCTTAAACACCTTAGGTCAGATAGAGGAGGTGAATATACCTCTAACTTGTTTGATGAAGAATGCAAATCATTCGGCATAGCTCATAAAGTTAAGGCCCCCATATTCACTGCAATCAAATGAGATAGCAGAACAGAAAAATAGAACCTTAACTGAAATGATCAATGCTCTCCTACAAAGTTATGGATTTTCAACCTATATGTGGGGAAAAGCCTTGAATACGGCTTGTCATATTTTGAATAGGGTTCCTCCAAGGCATATGGAAAAGTGTCCTTTTGAATTTTAGAGAAATAGGAAACCAAGCTTAAAATATCTCAAAGTGTGGGGTTTTCTCGCTAAGGTTTTAGTCCCAAAACACAAGAGAAAGAAGATTGGTCCTAAAATTGTTGATGCGGTCTTCTTAGGTTACTTGAAAAATAGCTATGCATATAGGTTCTTGGTAATTCGATCTGAGATACCGGGCATAGATGTTAACACCATTGTTGAACTCCGTGATGCTACCTTCTTTGAGAATGTCTTCCCTATGAAGACTGGGATTCCTCGGAATTTGACCATTGATAGCGCCTCCACATCAGGATCTATTCCAGATCAAGTGGAAAGAATAACAAATGTGGGAGCTAGACTCAACCTGAACCCAATGACCTTTCAGAAGAGATTGGGCCAAGGAGGAGTAAAAGACCTCGAATAACCAAGGATCTGGGTAGCGACTTTGTTGTCTACCAGATCTAGGATGATCCACTAAGTTACAAAGAAGCCGTGGCTTCATCTGAAGCAAATAATGGAAGGAAGCCTTCAAATCTAAGATGGACTCCATTATGGCTAATGGAACTTGGGAGTTGGTTGACTTACCCAAAGGGTGCTCTACCATTATGTGCAAGTGGGTGTTTAAGAGAAAGCTTAAGCATGACGGATCAATTAAAAAGTATAAAGCCAGATTAGCTTCCAAGGACTTTGGGCAAAAAGAATGTATCGAATACTTTGATACTTATTACCCTGTTACTAGGATGACCACAATTTGGATGCTCATAGCATTGGCATTTGTATATGATCTCTCTATCCACCAGATGGATGTGAAGACCGCCTTCTTGCATGGCGATCTTGATGAGGAGATCTATATGGATCAATCTGATGGGCTTGTGACTCCTGGGAATGAGGGAAATGTTTGCAAGCTCGTTAAATCCCTAAACGGATTGAAACATGCACCAAAGCAGTGGCACGAAAAATTTGACAAAGTCATTTTGTCATGTGGCTTTAAGGTTCATGAATCCGATAAGTGTGTCTATTTCAAGGTGAAAGGTGATGAGTGTATTGTCTTGTGGTTGTATGTTGATGACATACTTTTATTTGGATCACATACAAGGATTATTAATGAGACTAAAGCATTCTTAAGTAGCAAGTTTAAGATGAAGGACATGGGTGTTGCTGATTTGATCTTGAGTCTCAAACTGACAAGGTCAGTTGATGGGATTGTAGTTTCTCAATCTCACTATGTTGAAAAGGTACTTGAGAAATTTGAATATCAAGATTGTAAAGTTAAGAACTCCTTTTGATTCATCTAAAACGTTGTTTAAGAATAAAAGTGGAGTACCTGTAGCTTAGCTAAGGTATTCACAAGTGATAGAAAGTTTAATCTATCTTGAAAATTACACAAGACCTGATATTTCATTCTCAGTTGCAAAGCTGAGTAGATGCACTAGCTGTCCTGACCATACTCACTGGAATGCTCTGGATCGAGTACTGAAGTACTTGAAGAGAACTATTTCCCTTAGTTTGCATTATGGTAGATATCCGTCTGTTTTATAAGGATATAATGATGCAAGATCGATAGGAAAAATAGAGGAGTCGGGGAGTAATGGTGTTACAGGGTATGTCTTTACCCTTGGAGGCGGTGTAGTCTCCTGGATGTTTGTGAAGCAGATAATTCTAGCTTGTTCCACCTTCGAAACCGAGCTGTGTGCTTTGAACACCACTAGATTTGAGGTTGAATGACTAAGAAAACTTCTGTCTGAAATTCCCATGGTAGGTCAGCCAGTTCCTGCGATCTTTGTACATTGTGATAATATGACCACAATTGACAAGATCAAGAGTTCAAAGTTCAATCTAAAAATGAGGAGATACATTCAAATCATACCTAAGACGTTAAGAGATTTTGTGTCTCGAGGAGTGTTGGTTGTGGTTTTGTTGGGTCCAAAGACAACACGGCAGATCCGTTGACTAAGACACATGATAGATCTTTAGTCCTACAGTCTAGGCTTCGGATGGGACTGAGACCCATTGGGAGTTCCTCTACAATAAAACCCAATGTATCTGACTGGACATCCCACAAAGTAGGTTCAACGTGGTAATAACAAATTGTTTGGAGAACTGGTTTGGCACTCTTAGTTTAATGCTTATGCATGAGTGTCTTATTCCTGGAAGCCAGAGTGCCATTTAAGCTGCAAATTTAGGAAGAGCATAGGCTCTTAATGGATTCAAGCCTTTAGGTGGGATATTAGTAGTGCATCCTTAGAGAACGCCACCTAAGTGAGTTTTACTGTGGATCGCAGTTAAAGGAAGAGGGTCTTTCCTGAACACACTCATGAAACAGGATAAGGGTACATGACCTTTCAAAGCACCAACCCTGAAGATTATACCAAGAACAACGCTTTGTTGTTTCTATCGTATACTTTAACTACAAGGTCTGAAGTTCAAGACGTAGTTCACTTCGTTCCTGTTAAAGTGAAAGTATAAACTCAGGTAGAGCTTTAAACTGGAAGGTACTTTTACTGAAAGCAAAGTGTGGCAGCTGAAAGAACATGTTCCTTTTTGCATTCTGTAATCGGATAATAAATGGAAAACACGTAACTATCATGATGTTGATCTTTAACATTTCTTTGTTAATTCATTTGAATCCGTGTAATTACTGTTTAATATGTGCACTGTTAATCCTGATTACAACAAATTTTATCCTTGAGGTGGTTCGGGTCTGATGAGTTGTGCTTTAGGAACATTGATCTAAATCAGACACGGGACTATCGATGAAGACTTTCTTTGCAATTTGAAGTTCGATTACGTCTAACTGCAGGTGATGCTGCTTAACATTTCTCTCAAGTTCCTGTCGATGAGACTCCTAGTGATGACGAATTCATTGGTTCAGGCAAGGTTGTTCATGAATCAATCATCTTAAATCGGTCCTTCATTACTGCAGATAGATGACTTAATGGGTTCAACTGCAGGTATTGCTTCAGAGGATTGATTAATTGATGGTTCGATTCCTAGCCTGTTAAAGTGAAAAAATAAGGCATGAGGATGTTATCCTCGACCCGTTTGTTATATGTAAAACAATCTGGATGCGGATGGATCGATCCTATATGAAATGAGGAGTTGGATCGAGTTTCTCAGATTATATCTGAGATAGTCAGAAAACAAGGAGAAGATGTGAAGAACTAGAGGTGAGTTGCTTATGGAGCAGGCGATTATCGAAGTCGAGTAGTAAACAGAGAGGATGAGAATAAATCAGAAGAAATGAGAGAGAAAAGAAATAGAAGGAGAAGAGGTATACATGAGACTAACATGGATGGAGGATGAAGTGGATGACTGATGTGAATGGGGTTGGAGCCTGGGATCAGAGAAAAGGCTCCAAGGTCTTTGCCTCGACACAACAATGGCATGGAGGCTGTTGCGTTGATGAAGCGGGAACTCGACACCAGTGCTGATCGCGCCTCTCTTCCTCATTCTCTCTCTCTCTCTCTGGACGACGTGAATACGAGTCTGTCATACTCACCTCTCTCTCTCGGAACTCGAAGGAATTGACATTTTCTCTTAGTAGTGCAGCTTCCTTTTCTCTACCTTATTGCTAGATGTACCCAAGGAAAATGTTACGAGTTGTTCTATTCTGATTACATGTATTTAGCTAATGAGATCTTTTGAGGATGCAAGTTCCATCTTTGGTTATGTCAAGCTACTCAGTGAAATGATTTCCTTTTATTTGGAGTATCTCAAGTGATTCCTTTTGCTTGCCTTTTTCGACCGTCTTCTGAATTGTGGATTTGATATGCATGAGTAACCCTCAGATCCAATGTGGCATGTCATTTTATTATGCTCTCGTTGATCATACGGATATGGGTCGTTACAGATGCAAACACATTTGTCGACCCAAATAAAATGATGGGCGAAGAATTCAAAACCTTGAAACCCTTAATGGTGCCCTTAAAATCATGGGTTAGGATTTTTGAAAACCAAAAATCCCCTTGTGCCTCCTTAATTAGAGCAAAATATCACAACAAGAAACCCATCCCTTTGACACCCAAACAAGCCCTTGCGACTCCCAATTTTGAGATCGGTGAATAAAGGATCTTCCTCCATCAGTGGACAAACTTCTTGATAATGGATACACACTTATCTTTGGTTGTGTTGTATTAAGCTAAGCAGAACCCCCACTCTCGGAGCAATACCTTTGGGCTCTTGCAACCAATAGGAAGGCAACTCTCTCACGAGCACTTCAAACCCTCCCTTCAAGGCAAAATTGGCACACGAGGCAAAACTTATATTGCAAAATCAAAGAGAGGCAAAACTTGTATTGCAAAATCAAGAAGGGCAAACTCTGAAAAAAACTCATATCTCATTAATTAGGTAAGATTTAATTAATAATGAAAGGTGTGCATCTCTGGGAATATACATGTGGTTCACGTGAATCTCGTGCTAATCAGGACCAAGTTCACGTTTTCCTTTTTTTCTCCAGATTATGACCCCCACGATAAGAGTGGTGTTTTGGCAAACAAAAGATCCGAGCCAACGAGTTAGAGTCTAATCGAACCGAACTTAAGTACCTGTCCAATGATCGGTTCATCCAATACAGTAAAATTGGACTATAGTGATGCTTTTTTGTAATCCGTCACTATCATCCATTGTTAAATATATATGATATTAGAAATTAGCGACCGCTATAATATCCGTCGCTGTAACATTAGTTACGGTGCATATAACGATATTTATCCGTTGCTATTTTTTCAAATATTTAACTAATCGTCGTTAAAATTTTAACTAAAAGCAAAAATTTGTTAAAATTCTAACAATAGCAACGGATACATGTTACTATATAGATTGTTGCTAAATGATATAACGACATATGCTATGTTTGTCACTGTGACCAAATTTGTTGCGGTGATTAGGCATATTCGATGATACAAGTCCGGTTTGGTTCCATAAGGTGAACACCTTTTCCTTTTTAGGTTCGGTTTCGATTGTTGGTGTGATTATATATACTCATTTTATACACATTTTCCCACTTACTGAGGCTGATTTGAGAACAAGTCTTTATAAGTTCTATCCTAACATGCATTGCAGTTGTTCATTCATACCTACGTGCATCACGACGACATATTGAACTTATATTCCTACTAGATTTGTTTGATGAAAACTTCAACGAATCTGATGCAAGCGGACCTACTTCTGACAACCCTACCAACCAATCACAAAATGGATATATAGCCAACCAATCCGTCTCCATTACCATCTCTCTCGTGAAGGAGTGGGTTCTCTGTTGTGTTGCTGCAGTGATGTAACCCACCACAGCGATCAAGCTCGAGAGAGGGCATGGACGTGAGGATACTCGAACGCTGCGACGTGGCTCCACCCAAAGGCTCCGTGCAGCCGTGCACGATCCCCCTCACTTTTTTCGACCTCATGTGGTACATGATCCCCGTCGAGGCCAATGCTCTCTTCCTCTACCATATACCCGGCTGCACCACCTCCGCTTTCCACTCCACCTACCTTCCCAGTCTCAAGCAATCCCTCTCCCTCGCCCTCGAGCTCTTTTACCCCTTGGCCGGTCGACTCGTGCTGGACACGACCATGGATACTCCATGTATACGCTTCTCTGGGACTGCGGGGGACTCCGTGGTGCTGACCGTTGCGGAGTCTAACGACGACCTGGAGGAGCTGATCGCGTCCGACGGACCCAAGGACAATGTCCGGTTTCGTTGTCTCGTCCCCAGTCTTCCACTATCCGAGACGAACCAGCCGGTTCTGGCACTTCAGGTGACCTTGTTCCCCAGAGCAAGGCATTGCCGTCAGCATCACCGCAGACCACGTCGTCATGGACGGCAACTCCACAAGCCACTTCATGCGGACGTGGGCCTCTTTATGCAGATCACAGGGAGCGGAGGAACTCCCTTTCTGCGACCGGAGTCATATTTCGGAGCCCATTAGTTTGCAGAGCCCGCTATTCATGAAGATAGATCAGCTAAGGAGCATCGTCTTGGGATCAGAGGTGCCTTCGCGGACGGACGTTGTGCGTGCCACGTTCCACCTTACCACGGCAAAGATTGAGGAGCTCCGGAAGTGGGTCGCAGACAGAGCCTCGGACGATAGTGGCGCGCGTTTCTCCTCCTTCACTTTGGCGGCCTCGCTGGTATGGACGTGCCTTCTTAGGGCACGAGGCTGCACTCCCAAGGAGATAGAATGGCTAATGTTCCCTGTCGACTGCCGCACGAGGCTCGGTCATCCTCAATCAGCTTCCTACTTCGGGAACGCCGTTGTGGGACGCGCAGTGACGTCGGAAGGAGTAGACTTGTGGGAGAGGACGGTCTGCTCAAGGCAGCAGAGGCCATAATGGAGACTCTGAAGGGATTCTCGTTCGAGGTTAGTACACTGCAGGAGGAGATGGAGATTATGGTGGGCAAGAGCCATCTGTTTCCGACGATGGAGCCATTTATAGTGACGGGTTCGACGAGGATGAGGATGTATGAGGTGGACTTTGGATGGGGCGAACCGGCGAAGATGGAGGTTGTCCACATCGACGACAACGGAGAAATGTCGATCTCGGAGGTCAAGAGGGAAGACGGGAAGAGTGGACTAGAGATCGGGTTGGCGCTTCCCTTGGGCATTATGAAGGAGTTCACCAAGGTCTTCAACGCCACTTTGGAGACTTGTTCTTTTTTTTTGAAAGGAAAAAGGATGTCACACCGTGAAGGAGGACATCCAAAAACTTTTATTCACAGGTTACGTACAATGGTTACAAAGACCAAGACTCATATAAGAGTCTGGAATGCTCTATTACATTTTCACTATAACATCTTTCCCCACGAAAAATAGTTCCATTTCTTGCCAACCAGATCGCCCACAAAATTGATGCCGCACGCTGCTTCTCAGCGAGTGTGCACGTCCCGAACCGATCAATGGACTCCCAGAACTCTCTAACCCCTAAAGATGCAACAACAGGTAAATTGACCCCTGCCCAAACCTGTCTCGATGAAGAACAAAGAAAGAATAGGTGATTAGCATCCTCCATCTCCTCGCCACACCGCATGCATGAGTT
This sequence comes from Ottelia alismoides, assembly GCA_037367405.1. Lineage (NCBI taxonomy): Eukaryota > Viridiplantae > Streptophyta > Magnoliopsida > Alismatales > Hydrocharitaceae > Ottelia > Ottelia alismoides. Next base: position 26,557 of record JAZKJV010005837.1, read on the forward strand.
GTTCGCCCCAAAGAGCCTCGCCCTCCGAGCGCCCGTCATCACCCGCTCTCTCCCGAACAACCAGAGAAAAACTTTCACTCTTTTAGGAATCCTCCAAGACCAGATTTGCCCTAAGCTTGGTTTCGCAATTCCCGGATTAAAGACGATGGAAGCATATAATACCTTGTAAGCTTTCTTCACACTAAAGGCACCAGCACGCCATCTCCAAAAATTAGCTCCACCACCATCCCTCAACGCAAGATCTAGATGTGGGGAAATCTGTGGAAGCACCGAGCACACTCCACGCCAAAAGTTTGAAGGTTTCATTCTTCTATCAGGACGCCACTCCAGGTTCCCAGTCACACCGTAGATCATCCTCAAAAGCGTACAAAGCGTATCTGAACCATCACCCCAAATACGAGTGATCCATTTTGCCAGGAGGGCCTTGTTCATCGCCTCAAGATTTAAAACTCCCAAACCACCATCGGCCTCGGTAAGTGTCACAGCACCCCAAGAAACAAGTGGAGTGCCAACCCAAAAGAATTTACGCATCAGAGTCTCCAAACGCCCCCGAATCCCCACCGGGAGCAATCGAGAAGACAGAAAGAAGACAGGTATCGCAGAAAGGACCGACCTCAAGAGCACCAATAGCTATTATGCTTTAGTTTCACGTACGTTCACTTCATCAATAAAGATCAGGTTGGGACCTAAACAGGTAATCGCACTTCCTTCTGTGTTGTATGTTGCAGCTCCTGTTCGTCATCTCGCTCTTCAGACCTTCATGTGCTTCGCCTGAAGGAAAGAGGTCGAGAGGGCTAAGTTACTTAGTATTATGCACTTTTATAAATTAGCAAAGTTTATGTGACGAAGAATGTCTCAGTAGATATCGATATTTTATTCAATTCAAGTGATCGAAAATGAAACTTCTCGTGCGGATATTTGATGTGGCTGCAGACGGGCAATCAGGTCTTTAGGATCATTTTTTGCAAAAAAAAACCTTCGGTTACTGTACCATCATGATATATATATATATATATATATATATATATATATATATATATATATATATATATATATATATATATATATAGACACACACACACATACCAATAATGTCGTCAAGGATACTTACATCATTCATATTTTTAATACAAGTATTAGTCAATTTTTAAAAAAAATTGACCTATGGGTTTATTCCTTACAATATAAACTATAATAAATGAAACAAAATTTAAAATATAAATTTAGCACAACAAGTTTGAATGAAGTTTAAATTATATAATATATTATTATATATTTTACTTAAATAATTAGAAATGCTATTTTAATGTATATGAAAAAAATGCTCCAATCAAGAACATCTGTATGTTTGACTACAACTACAATAAATAGTACTAATAATAAAATCTTACAAACAAAGAGTCTACAGGTAAGGTTTTTTTAGAAAGTCATCACTATAGTCTCGGGCTTAGGACTCCGATACATTATCGAGGAAAACTTGCCTTGACAACTTGTTGGGTAGGGCCTCAGTTGGACCCTTTGACAACTATGCAAAATGTTTAAGTCCAAGTTATCATGTAGTAATCCCTCACATTATAAATCACACCAACACTTTGTGAGTTTTAGATATGGGATCACTACAAGAAACTGGACCTAAGACAACGAATAATTTGAATATTCATTGTCATATCTCCCGATGTTAAAGATATAACAACGAGTATTATTCGTTGCCAAATCATCTTTTATACTTGTAATTAGCAACAAATATCATATTTGTTGTTAAAGATCCATATAAGGATGATTTCTTTCGTTGAATTATTCATTAAAATTTACACTAATCGTTGTCAAATTTAGTAACGATTAGAAGAAAAAGTCAACGAATAATCATTGTTATATGATTTGTTACGAGGAATATAGCAACGAATACCATTATTCGTTGTGAATTTAAAGAAGTAAGAAACAAATAATATTCATTGTTAAATACTTAACTATGAAAGATATGTCAACGAATATTAAATTATTCATTGCCTTATGTCACTTTTCTTGTAGTGGATTATTTTTTAGATTAGGGTGTTACAAACTTCCCCACTTATATTTGCAACATCCTCGCTGCGACATGGCCCATCACTTATTTCCAATAACGATGGCGACTGCAAGCTTCGGGTAGACAGTTTCTCCTATCTCTTAGCTGGGGCGGTTCCCCCTCTCAAGTAGCCCTTTCCACTATCAAAAGGAAATTAGCTTCGATGCCATCTGTAGCTTCCCAAACTTAAGTCTCCGGTCCGTTATTGAGGAAAACTAGTCCAGACAACTTCTGAGGTATGAGCCCGGATGGACCCTTGACAATCACCCAAAATGCTTAAGCTCGAGTTCTCAAGTAGTATTCTCCCTCACTTATAATCGACATCCACACTTTGTGAGTTTTTGATATGCGACTATGTTTGGGATTATAGCGTTTCACTAACAATATACCATGAATGTGTATATGTGATCATGATATTGGCTAGATCATCAATTTGTTAATCCGATTTGATCCTAAATATAATGATATTCGATAAGATATGCATGGTTGGACATCCATTATAGATTGTCCCATTTAAGAAAGGATGTAAATTTAACGTTGAAAGAAACATAATATATAGATAAGAATATACGTGTAGTTGTTTTTTGAAAATCCCAAAGGTGCATGTTTTTTCTTTCACAACCCATAAGGGCATTACATACAAGGAAAACAGTGGGTTCTTTTTCTTTTAAAAACATAACGAAAGTACACACACAAATAAATATTACTCTCTTCGATAACAACCTTACAAACATATTTTCTTCAAATCTGAATAACAACCTAAGAAACTTCGTTCGACTTTTTGTGTTCACTATTGAAAAATCACAAAACCTGATAGTGTTTTTTAATCAGAAAAAGGGGAAAACACGCTTAGGTGTCCACCCCAATTAAATTAAAAATAACATAATTATAACAACCAGGACTCGAGGAGAGTCCGAGCATGATGGACTACATTTTCAACATAGAACATCTCTGAGCGAAAAATTACCCCATTCCTGACAAGCCATAAAGCCCATAAGCCCACAATTGGTACTAATCTCTCCACATTTGGACGGAATCGAGAGTTGATGAGGGATACCCGCAGAGTTGATATGCTGCTATGATTAATCCAAGCCACGTCCATCGCCAGCCAAAACTCCTTCGCCTTTTCATAACCAAGAAATAGATGCTCAACGGACTGCACCATCGACCTCGAAAAAGCACAAGAGATATCCTCCGAATGGAGGATGCCAGCTCGCCTATCCCTAGTAAGCTGTCTCCCATGCCTTAAGGGCCACAAGAAGACCTTTATTCGTGTCGGGATCTTAAACTCCTAAATGATCCTTGATGAATACCCATTCATCACTCTTTATTCTTATATTTTAGCTACAAAAACCTTTGCAAATACATGTAGATATGTGTAAATACAAATAATTACCAAAAGCATGCATTGTGTAAAAACCTGTAATTAGCATGTTTTTGTGCAAAAATAAAAGAATAAAGAGTAAAAAGAAAAAGAGGGAAATATTTAGAATAAATATTGAGCAACTTGACCCAAGGGAGGGCTCAGCATGGGCCTGACCGCATAAAAGACAAAGTAGGGAGAGATAGGAGCTCATGTGTATATACTTCTGTAAATAAATAAAATTATATTTTCCTCACCCAAAAATATGCTTGTACATATTTTGTGTATATTTAGAAACTATTAAAAACAAAATAAAAATTTAAAAATCAAAAATTCAAAAATGCCCTTTCACCATGTGTATAGACCATCATCCTTTATTTATTTAATCCTATAAATAAATGAATTTATTTTCAAAACTTTTTGTGAATACTCTAAGGTATATTTTGTAAATAAATCAAATAAAAAGAAACACAACAAAAATCAAATAAAAACAACAAAAATTAAAAATACAAAAATACAGTGTATATACCATGTATATAAATGTATATAACTATTTATTTAAACTATGAATATAAAGAATTAAAATAAAATAAAAATACCATTTTGTTCTTTATTTTATGATGTAAATAAATAAAATATAAAATGGGCATAAAAATACATAAAAATAACAAATAAAAAAATCAAAAATTAAATCTATATAGTGTACATATCCCTATATATATAGCTACCCTATTTTTATTTCCAAAAATTAATTAAAAATCACCAAAAAATAGAAAAAAATAAAAGAAAAATATTTCATGTTTTGAGTTTTTCTTAATTCGGCCATTTTCTACCTTAAAATAAATAAACAAAAATTTCAATAATTGGCAGCTCCTGATTGGTCCACGGGGGATTGTTGACCCCGGTCAACTCCCCCGCGGACTCCTTCCTTTTCTGGAAGATGCGCGCCGCCCCACCTTCGCCGATTTTTCCACGCGTCTCCAGGCTGTCACCCACGCAAACCCCGTGCCCGGATTCTTCGCCGATCATCCATCTCCCTCGCCGGATCTTTCGCCATGAAATCCCCGCCTTCCTTAGCCGTCATCGCCTAACCCTAATCGGCCCTGTCTCCATATATATCCCGACCTCCGCCGCCTCCGCGCCTCATCTTTGGCTCCCTACCTTCACTCCCGTGACCTCCATCGTAACCACCGAGGTGACAGCTCGCGTTGGCCCTTGTTGCAGTGAGGAGGAGGTGCTTGGACCATCGATCCGGCTGCCTTGCGCCGCCGTGCTCCGACGTCTGACCGGAGCTCGAGCCTCAGGCCTTGACGCCCTTCGAGGCTACGACCGGGAGTTAGCGACACTCCAGCATAGTCTTCCGCTCCACCCAGGTAGTCGATTAGCTTTTCTATTTAGCTTAATTTTCAGTTTCGCCCAATTCGTATCTCCGCCGTATTCCGCTGATTCCGGCCATATCGTGTAACTTCTCAATCATCGGAACGCACCGTCACCTTCGCCATTTCCTCACGCACATTCTCCGCCCTTTCACTCAACCCAGATCGCACAGGATCTGGGAATTGAGCTCCACCGTCCTCCGCTCGCCGGAGCTCGCTCGTCCCGACCCATCGTTCACCCTCACGCCGCTTCATCGGGTCGAGGCACTTTGCCCTCGACCCGCGAAGCTTCTGGTTCATTTTGCAGGTCAAGAGGAGGCCATCTGAGGCCCCCTCACTTCCAGGCCAGGAGCTCGACTCCGTCGACCTCGCCGGAGCCCTTCCAGGGCTCGGTTGGGTCATCGGAGACCACCACCAGCTGCGGGACTCCCTCGCGGACCTTCTTCGATTTTCAGACGCAGCAGGGGAGGTCAGGAGCGCACGTACTGGGCCGGCGAACTTCGCCGGCCACCTGTTCTTCCTCGACCTTCAGTCACCGTTCGATCGCCCTCCAGCTCCAGTTTCAATCCTAGCCATCCGTTCCAGGAGCGTCAGGCACCGCACGATCAAAGGAGGAGTGATCCGGACCATTGGATCTCGAGATGAGGCGCAGCTGAGCCGACACCGTTAGATCCTCCACGTGTCTTCGTCTGAGCCATCCGATCACGCCAAGGATTGCAGGAGTGAGGCGCCTTCGCCTCTCCACCGTCGGATCTACACGTGGCGCACGCTCCGCCCTTGGATCGTAATAAAGGGGTAAATTACCGTAGGCCCCCTCGTAGTTTATGCTTTACATTTCAGTCCTGTAAATATTTTGAGTACTTTATTTACGTTGGGTTATTTGCACATTGGACCTTGTACTTTTCAGTATTTGCATTTATGCCCCTGATTGTGTGAGACACGTGCATCACCACGTGATATTTTGGTGTATTTGCGACTTTAGCCCTGTAGTTCTGGATGTTCCTTAATGAATGAAAAGTTTTTGATATTTGCATTTATACCCCTGTGAGCGTTTTATTTCCGCATGTGCGCCTTTTTAGTGGGTAATTTGCATAACAGCCCCTGGACTTTTTGGTACGAGTTACCAAAAGGTCCTAGGACTTGTTTCTCTTACATATAGGTCCCTGAGTGCCCCAGACACGCGCCTCGCGCGTGATTTCTTGGGTATTTTGCACCAGGACCCCCAGAACTTTGGGTATTTGCACTTTGGTCCCTGTGCACAGTGCCCCCTTGTGGATTTTGAATAAAATATCAAATCACCTCCAAATTCGATGAAAATTTGACACATGGCTCCTGCCATGGTGTAGGATTTTCTAGAATTTTTGAGGACATTTCGGAGTTTGTTTATTATTTTTAAAAATTCAAAAACATTCATTTAAGTTCCTGTTAATCTTTAAAAATCACAAAAAAATATAAAAACTCTTTTAAAAAATTCTATAAAAAATAGGTACTGTTTCTTGAGTGTTGCTTGATTTTCTAGCCAATTTTGGCTATTTTTCATTGCTTAAAAAAACCTAAAAATTGAAAAACACCTAAAAACTCATAAAAATTATAATAAATAATTTAAAAATCCAAAAACAATAATTAGGGTGCCTAAATTTTCCTTATTCTTTCTAGATTACAGGAAAATTATTTCCAAGGCTTGTTGAGATCCATAAATATTTTATTTTTGGGTTTTAAGCCTTGCTGGACAGTACCTTGCATTTTTCTCATTGTTTGATTTCTAGCAATTAGAATAAATATCAGAAAAATCCCAAAAATTCACCAAAAACACTTAAAACCCCAAAAAGCATAAAAACAATTTTTCTTGAATTTTTGCTTGAGTTTTGATGCATTAAATAAATTGCTCAAGTGTGCTTGTTTATACTTTTCTTCATTTCCTTCACATTCTAAAAATCCAAAAAATTATAAAAACAAAAAAAATACTAAAAAGTATTCTCTTGGATTTCTGACTACATCGTAGGCTGCAAGGCCAATCCGTGCTCCTTGTGTTCGACCCTGGGTGCTATACCAGGTTAATATCATAGCAGGACCGCTTTGTTTTACTTTCCGCATTTGTCGAGTGGTTCATTTTCTTGATTGACTTAGTTGAATGATAGAGGTCACAACGACCTAATTTTCTGTACCTTTACCTCTGTCATTTGGCTGGTCATCAGAATGGCGCCGTTGCCGAGGATAGTCTGGAGAGCACAGCCCTGGTTCAGGATACTATTGAGTCAGCAGAGTCGGACCTTGATCGCGACACGATTTTCAGTGATGGTGGTACTGAGGCCACCTTGCTATACGGTGGTACTGATGCCACCGCAGTCGATACAGATCCCTCGGATTCAGAGTCTGATTGGGCAGATTGTGATGATCAGATGCCAGACCTGGATCCACCTGAGCCTACAGATGAGGAGGAGGTAGAGGCAGAGCAGATTAGAGACAATACAGAGGACCCGCCTTCTCCAAATCCAGTTTGTGAGAGTTCCTTATCATTTTCCCGGGCAGATTTGGCAGAATTGTCAGCATACACACATCTTCTTCAGAAGCCAGATTTGCCAGCACCCAGCTGTCCAGAGCTAAAGCCGCTCCCTACTTCGCTGAAGTATCGATTCCTTGCGGGAGAGTCTGAGATGTACCCAGTCATCATCTCTGCCGATCTGACTGGAGAACAAGAATCACGTCTGATGGAGGTTCTTGAAAAGAACCGCAAGGCAATTGGATGGAGCGTAGCAGATCTCCATGGGATTAGTCCCTCGTTGTGCTCCCACCATATCTATCTCGAGGAAGGGGCAAAGCCGTCGCGTGAGTTCCAGCGGCGACTGAACCCCAACCTGAGAGAAGCTGTCATGAAGGAAATATCAAAATGGTGGAGTGCAGATTTTATTTATCCCATTTCCGACTCCAAGTGGGTTAGCCCCTTGCATGTGGTGCCCAAGAAGACGGGCATCACGACTGTGATCAGTGAGTCAGGAGAGGAGATTGCTACACGAGTACCCACCTCTTGGCGGGTCTGCGTTGACTACAGGAGACTCAACCAGGCCACCAAGAAAGACCATTTCCCCCTGCCTTTTATTGATCAGATCATAGAGAGACTGGCAGGGAAGAGCCATTATTGCTTCCTAGATGGGTACTCGGGCTACAATCAAGTGGCCATCGCTCCTGAGGATCAGGAGAAGACCACCTTTACCTGTCCCTTCGGTACATACGCCTTTCGACGCATGCCATTTGGGCTATGCAACGCCCCTGCGACTTTTCAGAGATGCATGCTGTCGATCTTTTCGGACATGGTAGGGGAGTGTTTGGAGGTCTTCATGGACGACTTCTCGGTTTACGGCGACGGATTCGATTCCTGTCTTGACTGCCTAGACCGAGTGCTCCAGCGATGTATTGCTACCCGCTTGGTTCTGTCTTGGAGAAGAGTCACTTCATGGTGACTCAAGGGACGGTGCTTGGCCACATCATCTCCAACAGGGGCATGGAGGTTGATCCGGCCAAGGTTGACGTCATTAGAAAACTCGCACCGCCGTCCAATTTAAAGCAGTTACGGTCATTTCTGGGGCACGTTGGTTTTTATAGGAGATTCATTCATGATTTCAGCAAGATTGCCCGACCGTTGACTGACCTCTTGACGAAAGACACCGAGTTCCTTGTCGATGACAAGTGTCTTTCATCCTTTGAGACTCTCCAGCAGCGTGTTATTGAGGCTCATGTCCTTCAGCCACCCGATTGGTCTCTCCCATTCGATATCATGACGGATGCCTATGATTTTGCCGTAGGGGCCGTGCTAGGACAGAGGAGGGACGGCGTTCCATTTGCCATACACTATGCTAGCCGCACATTGGATTCTGCCCAGCGGAATTATACGGTCACAGAGAAGGAGATGCTAGCAGTAGTGTTTGCCCTAGATAAGTTCAGATCGTATATCATTGGATCTAGAGTGACTTTGTATACAGACCACACCGCCATCAGGTACCTCATGTCAAAGAAGGATGCCAAGGCCAGACTTACTAGATGGATCCTTCTACTCCAGGAGTTCGACATTGAGATCAAGGATAAGCCTGGAGTTAAGAATGTGGTGGCGGATCATCTCTCCCGATTAGAGCAGCCTAAGGATTCTGAGCAGATTGATCCCATTCATGATACCTTCCCAGATGAGGCGATCCTTGCTATCACCTCACTCCCGTGGTATGCCGATATTGTGAACTTTCTCGTTGCTGGGAAAGTCCCACAAGATTGTCCCAGGCAGAGGCTTGAGACCTTCCTTGCGAAGGCCAAGTCCTACCACTGGGAGGATCCCATCCTTTACCACGAAGGAGGGGATAGCATCTGGCGTCGGTGTATTCCTCAGGAGGAGCATCATAGTGTCCTCACTTACTGCCACAAGCTTGAGGCAGGAGGACATCATTCTGGGAGGAGAACGGCACAGAAAGTGCTCCAATCCGGCTTGTGGTGGCCTACACTCTTCAAGGACTCTGATGAGTTCGTGAAGAGGTGTACTGACTGTCAGAGGATGGGCACTTGTGGACAACGTGATATGATGCCGATGCAGCCCATTCACTTCTGTGAGGTTTTTGACGCATGGGGCATCGATTTCATGGGTCCATTCCCTAAGAGTCAGGGATTCGAGTACATTCTGTTGGCCGTAGATTACGTTAGTCGTTGGGTTGAGGCTATCCCCGCCCGAGCCGCTGATGCGAAGACAGTTTGCAGATTTTTGAAGAAGCACATCATCATGCGGTTCGGGGTTCCACGAGTTCTGATTTCTGATGGGGGGTCTCATTTCGTCAACGACCAGGTGAAGGCCCTTGCTAGCGAGTTCAGTATAGACCATCGTGTTGCCACACCTTACCATCCACAGACGAATGGTCTAGCTGAGGTGTCGAATAGGGAGATCAAGAATATTTTGCAGAAAGTCGTCCGCCCTGACCGAAAGAATTGGTCACAGCTTTTGGACTCGGTCTTGTGGGCATATCGGACATCTTTCAAAACTCCATTGGGCACATCTCCCTTTCGCCTCGTTTATGGCAAGCCGTGCCATCTACCTGTTGAGCTGAGGCACAAGTCACTTTGGGCAGTCACAGATATTCTTATGGATCCAGATGGTATAGGAGACCAGAGGAGGGCAGAGCTAGCCGCCTTGGAAGAGCTTAGAGATACAGCTTTCTCAAACAGCCTACATTATAAGGAGAAAGTGAAAGAGTGGCATGATTCTCATATCAGCCACAAGCATTTTGAGATTGGACAGAAAGTATGGTTGTTTGATGCGAGGCTCAGATTATTTCCAGGAAAGCTACAGAGCAAATGGAAGGGACCTTACTTGGTCAGAAAGGTACACGATAACGGTAGCATTGATATATCTGAGTTATCCTCTGAGAGTACCTTTCGAGTGAACGGCCAGCGGCTCAAGCCATTTCTAGATCATGAGCCGCGGGACGTTATTATTGCCGCTGTTCATTTTGCGTGAGATGTGGTCTTTTGACTCACATCTTTTGCATCTCACGCCTGATTTTCACTGTTCTCCCACCTGTATAGATCCAGTTGTCCATATCATTCTATTCTTTAGTCCCACATCTCGTCTCTCATCTTATGATTATGCTATACTCAGGGTGTACTTTACCCTAAGTATAGGGGGATGTTGGACCTGCGGGTATTCTTTTTATTCTTTTTGCTCCTGTTTTTGCTGCCTATACTTAGGGATATTTTACCCTAAGTATAGGGGGAGCAGATTCTGTATATTCTTTACTCGGATCTCCCTTTATGTACAGCTTACTATACTTAGGATTAGTTAATCCTAAGTATAGGGGGAGACCACCGAGTTCCTCTTATTCTATTCATTTATTCGTTTCAGTACTTAGCCATTCCTTTTCACTTCCCTTTTACTAAGCACGAGTTATGTCTTCTTCATCGCTCTTGATCACTCTGAGGACATCGTTCGAGCTAAGTATAGGGGGGGTGTGTATATATTTCATATATACTTTAGCCATAACTCGTACTTTGTGTGAGTATGTTAATAAATAAAATGGCTAAAAATCACAAAAATTTAAAAATTTTTCATGTACATAAACCTCTTCTATCCTTGCACATACATAGCTAATGTACAAAGTATTTTTGTAAAAAGGATTTCAAAAATCTTTTGTGTAAAGTTTGTGTAAATATTTTGTATCAAAATTATGTATATAGTACAAAATTTTTCCAAAATATTTTGAAAATCAAAAGTTTGCAAAAACCTTGTGTAAATGTGTGTAAATATCTTTTTGCAAAACTTGCACCTCATGCATCATCATCATCCATAATTTCAGAACATTTTTCAAAAATTTTGCATGATAGCATCTTGTGTACATATATGTATATAGTTTTTCCTGGATGAGAGTTGACATTTAAACTAAGCCTGGAATTAAATTGAGAAATGGAGCTTGAAAAAGATCTTAATCCACTAAACTTTAAGAGGAACCTTATAGGACTTAGGGTTAAGGCTTTTCAGGTCCATAAGGACTTAATTCTTTGAGTCCACTAGGCTATGAGCATATGTCATCTTGATGAGCCTAAGTAGAGCACTTAACAACACACGCATGGCTCTTAGAGACAATGGCTTGACTTGCACCTGCACTTACACATGGCTCTCCACGGATGAGGTGGTGAGGAGGCAGTTTCCTTTGGCTTGGGGTAGCATATGAGGGTAGTACTTCTAGGCGGAACCTCTCTTCTTCTTATAGTGAAGGAAGTGCACCTCAACTTGGTTTAGTGGTGATGAAGGCTAAAGACAGAAGCTGTGGGTTGCAATAAAGCTTCAAAAGAGGGATAGTCTACTGGCTCAAGAGGAAATTTCTTATATGCTGCACCATGTAGATATGTTGTACAGAAGTTCTTGAAAAAAAAAAATTTGCAAAAATGCAAAAAACTCCAAAAAAGTGGTGGGTCGGATTGAAAATTTAATAACCCCACCGGAGTGTACATAGTCAAATAAAGCAAAAGCTTATGGTATCAATGTTACATCTCATGAAGCTTGCAGCGGGAGACGTAGCTACACTGGCTAAGCTTCCAAAACTCTATACTTCTACCCCCTCTTCTTGAGCCGGTTGCACTTGAACTTAGAAGGGAATACCCCGCTTCTCGAGGAAAGAGTTGCTAGACCGAGGCATTAGAGTTACCAGGTTGAGGGAGGTTGTTTCTTTGTTACTTCTGAGGTGGGGAGCCACATATCACTTACACCGCATGGAAAGATTCATGGTCATTAGAGTTTGTGTATGTAGACTTGTTCTGATCTGGTTTATTGAGGAGTCTTGCCCATAGATTGGTGGAACTTGGAGACTGTTGAGTTTTAATCTTAAGTCCAAATAAGGTTCCGACACATTAATAATCTAAAGATCTGATCAAGCTCCATATTTCAATTTAATGAAGGAAAGTTTAATAAATCAACCTTGATCCATGTACATTCTCTTTTTCTTTTTCTTTTTCTTTCTTTTTCACTTCTTTTTCAAATAAGTGTTTGCTAAGGGACTAGCAAAGTTAAGCATAGGGGGGTGATGAATACCCATTCATCACTCTTTATTCTTATATTTTAGCTACAAAAACCTTTGCAAATACATGTAGATATGTGTAAATACAAATAATTACCAAAAGCATGCATTGTGTAAAAACCTGTAATTAGCATGTTTTTGTGCAAAAATAAAAGAATAAAGAGTAAAAAGAAAAAGAGGGAAATATTTAGAATAAATATTGAGCAACTTGACCCAAGGGAGGGCTCAGCATGGGCCTGACCGCATAAAAGACAAAGTAGGGAGAGATAGGAGCTCATGTGTATATACTTCTGTAAATAAATAAAATTATATTTTCCTCACCCAAAAATATGCTTGTACATATTTTGTGTATATTTAGAAACTATTAAAAACAAAATAAAAATTTAAAAATCAAAAATTCAAAAATGCCCTTTCACCATGTGTATAGACCATCATCCTTTATTTATTTAATCCTATAAATAAATGAATTTATTTTCAAAACTTTTTGTGAATACTCTAAGGTATATTTTGTAAATAAATCAAATAAAAAGAAACACAACAAAAATCAAATAAAAACAACAAAAATTAAAAATACAAAAATACAGTGTATATACCATGTATATAAATGTATATAACTATTTATTTAAACTATGAATATAAAGAATTAAAATAAAATAAAAATACCATTTTGTTCTTTATTTTATGATGTAAATAAATAAAATATAAAATGGGCATAAAAATACATAAAAATAACAAATAAAAAAATCAAAAATTAAATCTATATAGTGTACATATCCCTATATATATAGCTACCCTATTTTTATTTCCAAAAATTAATTAAAAATCACCAAAAAATAGAAAAAAATAAAAGAAAAATATTTCATGTTTTGAGTTTTTCTTAATTCGGCCATTTTCTACCTTAAAATAAATAAACAAAAATTTCAATAATTGGCAGCTCCTGATTGGTCCACGGGGGATTGTTGACCCCGGTCAACTCCCCCGCAGACTCCTTCCTTTTCTGGAAGATGCGCGCCGCCCCACCTTCGCCGATTTTTCCACGCGTCTCCAGGCTGTCACCCACGCAAACCCCGTGCCCGGATTCTTCGCCGATCATCCATCTCCCTCGCCGGATCTTTCGCCATGAAATCCCCGCCTTCCTTAGCCGTCATCGCCTAACCCTAATCGGCCCTGTCTCCATATATATCCCGACCTCCGCCGCCTCCGCGCCTCATCTTTGGCTCCCTACCTTCACTCCCGTGACCTCCATCGTAACCACCGAGGTGACAGCTCGCGTTGGCCCTTGTTGCAGTGAGGAGGAGGTGCTTGGACCATCGATCCGGCTGCCTTGCGCCGCCGTGCTCCGACGTCTGACCGGAGCTCGAGCCTCAGGCCTTGACGCCCTTCGAGGCTACGACCGGGAGTTAGCGACACTCCAGCATAGTCTTCCTCTCCACCCAGGTAGTCGATTAGCTTTTCTATTTAGCTTAATTTTCAGTTTCGCCCAATTCGTATCTCCGCCGTATTCCGCTGATTCCGGCCATATCGTGTAACTTCTCAATCATCGGAACGCACCGTCACCTTCGCCATTTCCTCACGCACATTCTCCGCCCTTTCACTCAACCCAGATCGCACAGGATCTGGGAATTGAGCTCCACCGTCCTCCGCTCGCCGGAGCTCGCTCGTCCCGACCCATCGTTCACCCTCACGCCGCTTCATCGGGTCGAGGCACTTTGCCCTCGACCCGCGAAGCTTCTGGTTCATTTTGCAGGTCAAGAGGAGGCCATCTGAGGCCCCCTCACTTCCAGGCCAGGAGCTCGACTCCGTCGACCTCGCCGGAGCCCTTCCAGGGCTCGGTTGGGTCATCGGAGACCACCACCAGCTGCGGGACTCCCTCGCGGACCTTCTTCGATTTTCAGACGCAGCAGGGGAGGTCAGGAGCGCACGTACTGGGCCGGCGAACTTCGCCGGTCACCTGTTCTTCCTCGACCTTCAGTCACCGTTCGATCGCCCTCCAGCTCCAGTTTCAATCCTAGCCATCCGTTCCAGGAGCGTCAGGCACCGCACGATCAAAGGAGGAGTGATCCGGACCATTGGATCTCGAGATGAGGCGCAGCTGAGCCGACACCGTTAGATCCTCCACGTGTCTTATTCTGAGCCATCCGATCACGCCAAGGATTGCAGGAGTGAGGCGCCTTCGCCTCTCCACCGTCGGATCTACACGTGGCGCACGCTCCGCCCTTGGATCGTAATAAAGGGGTAAATTACCGTAGGCCCCCTCGTAGTTTATGCTTTACATTTCAGTCCTGTAAATATTTTGAGTACTTTATTTACGTTGGGTTATTTGCACATTGGACCTTGTACTTTTCAGTATTTGCATTTATGCCCCTGATTGTGTGAGACACGTGCATCACCACGTGATATTTTGGTGTATTTGCGACTTTAGCCCTGTAGTTCTGGATGTTCCTTAATGAATGAAAAGTTTTTGATATTTGCATTTATACCCCTGTGAGCGTTTTATTTCCGCATGTGCGCCTTTTTAGTGGGTAATTTGCATAACAGCCCCTGGACTTTTTGGTACGAGTTACCAAAAGGTCCTAGGACTTGTTTCTCTTACATATAGGTCCCTGAGTGCCCCAGACACGCGCCTCGCGCGTGATTTCTTGGGTATTTTGCACCAGGACCCCCAGAACTTTGGGTATTTGCACTTTGGTCCCTGTGCACAGTGCCCCCTTGTGGATTTTGAATAAAATATCAAATCACCTCCAAATTCGATGAAAATTTGACACATGGCTCCTGCCATGGTGTAGGATTTTCTAGAATTTTTGAGGACATTTCGGAGTTTGTTTATTATTTTTAAAAATTCAAAAACCTTCATTTCAGTTACTGTTAATCTTTAAAAATCACAAAAAAATATAAAAACTCTTTTAAAAAATTCTATAAAAATTAGGTACTGTTTCTTGAGTGTTGCTTGATTTTCTAGCCAATTTTGGCTATTTTCATTGCTTAAAAAAACCTAAAAATTGAAAAACACCTAAAAACTCATAAAAATTATAATAAATAATTTAAAAATCCAAAAACAATAATTAGGGTGCCTAAATTTTCCTTATTCTTTCTAGATTACAGGAAAATTACCTCCAAGGCTTGTTGAGATCCATAAATATTTTATTTTTGGGTTTTAAGCCTTGTTGGACAGTACCTTGCATTTTTCTCATTGTTTGATTTCTAGCAATTAGAATAAATATCAGAAAAATCCCAAAAATTCACCAAAAACACTTAAAAACCCAAAAAGCATAAAAACAATTTTTCTTGAATTTTTGCTTGAGTTTTGATGCATTAAATAAATTGCTCAAGTGTGCTTGTTTATACTTTTCTTCATTTCCTTCACATTCTAAAAATCCAAAAAATTATAAAAACAAAAAAAATACTAAAAAGTATTCTCTTGGATTTCTGACTACATCGTAGGCTGCAAGGCCAATCCGTGCTCCTTGTGTTCGACCCTGGGTGCTATACCAGGTTAATATCATAGCAGGACCGCTTTGTTTTACTTTCCGCATTTGTCGAGTGGTTCATTTTCTTGATTGACTTAGTTGAATGATAGAGGTCGCAACGACCTAATTTTCTGTACCTTTACCTCTGTCATTTGGCTGGTCATCAATCCTACAATCTCTGATCAGATTCCTGGGAAGCGAGTTCGTTCTCCCAATCAAAAGATTGTAGGTCTTCTTGACAGTGAGTTCTCCATCTGACCAAATCTAATGGTCTCTACCAATAGTTGGTCCCTCAGTCCCAGCCAGCGATTCCGTCAAGTTTAAAACATCCTTCCGATGTCGCTCAGAAGAGCAGCTCATAAAGGCTGGAATCCACACACCATTAGCCCATGAATCAGCAATGTGAGCATTTTTATCCTCTGCCAAAGCGAATAAGCGTGGGAAGCGGGATGCCAGAGTCCCATCACGCAACCAATCATCCATCCAGAAGAAGAAGTCGTGGCCATCCCCTAAACGCGACCTGAATAGATGGATAAAATCAGGCAGAATTGCATGAATATGCTTCCACAATGCCGACTCAAACCGTACGTGACGAAATTCGCCAACAGAGTGCGTATCGACCCCATAGATTCTATGAATGAGCTTACAACACACATCCTCTTTTTTCCCCAAATTCTTACAGCCCACTTCAACAAAAGTGCACGGTTCATCAACTCCAATCTCGACACACCAAGCCCCCCATCCTCCTTGAGTAAAGTAATCTTCTCCCAATCAACAAGGTGCATATTATGGCCATATGCACCAGTCTTGCCCCAGAAAAACCTCCTCATAATCTTCTCCAGATGATTACGTACACCCATTGGCAGAAGTCTAGTTGATATATAGAAGATTGGTACCGTCGCTAAGACCGCCTTCACTAGAACCAAGCGATCACCGCGAGAAAGCAGAGAGACCTTCCAACGTGGCAACTTTCTCTCCAGTTTCTCCACAATCAGGAGCCAATCCGATAGTTGCAGACGACCGCGACCCAACGGTAGCCCAAGGTATTTGAACATCCCTTGACTGTAGGAACACCTTAACTCCACAACGCACTCCTCCACCTCCTCATCGAATAGACCAAAGGGGACCATGCTTGACTTTTCTCTATTGAGCTTAAGACCAGAGAGCTCGCCAAAGATCTCCACAACTAGCGACATTCCCCTCACCTCAGCTGCTCCACCCTCGATAAAAAAGATAGTATCATATGCATACTGAAGGACTGGAAGTGAGATGTCCCCCAAACAATAGCCCGCAGTGAGATGCTGCTCCACCACAAGATTTACCATACGAGGCAAGACATCCACCGCCAACACAAAGAGGAGCGACGCTAGGGGGCAACCCCGACGGATGCCACATTGTGGCTGGAAGAAACCACCCTCAGGCGACCATTCACTAGAACTGAGTAGGATGCAGTGGTAATACACCGCTTCATCCATGATATCCGTAAGTTCGGAAATCCCCTCTTGGCTATAACAAACCACAAGAAGCGCCAATCAACACTATCATATACCTTGGAGAAGTCCACTTTCCATAGCACCCCACGAGCCTGTCGTCGCTGCCAGTCTGCGATAATCTCAAAGGCCATCACCAGGCTGTCACCAATATGTCTTCTCGAGATGAAAGCAGACTGCACTGGAGAAACAAGATCATCCAGAACCATACTAAGCCTCTCTGCAAGAACCTTGGAAATAATGAGATAGATATCATTGGAGAGAGAGCAATGGGATGATAATCCTCGACACGCTCCGATGCCTCTTTCTTCTGGAGAAGGAAAATAAATGATTTATTGATTAAGTTAAATCCTGCATTACCCCTGCTAAACTCTTCCAAGACTGCAAACACATCGTCTCCCACCACCTCCCAAAACTCCATGTAGAAAGAAATCCGAAAGCCATCCGGTCCAGGTGCCCCATCACCATTTAGAGCAAAAACAGCCCACTTTAATTCCTCCTTTGAGAAAGGCCTAACCAAAAGCTCACTCTGTTGCAGTAGGAGCCTGGGCGCCCAAGTACCCGCTCACCTCTATGATCTAGGCATCATTCTTCTCGAGTGTCTGTGAAAGTAACTGACACGCGCCCTCCCAATCTCCTTTTCTCCCTCCACCCTCTCCTCCCCTACCACCATAGCTCTGATAAGATTTCTCCTTCTCCTCTCAATAGCCACTGCATGAAATAAGTTCGTATTTGCATTGCCTTCTCTAATCCACCTCTGCCTCGATCTTTGCTTCCACTCCACCACCCTCTTATTATCATCCAGAGCAATAGTCTCATAAAATCCATCCTTTCCTTCAACTCTTCTTCCAACAGATCTCTGGAATCCTCAACCCTATCTAGCCGGGCAATCCCCTCCTTCGCCAAGTTCTGCTTGCCCTTCTGTTCTCTATTATTTCAAGCTTGAACTCACTTAACCTCTTCCTTAGGCTCACCAGATTCCTTGATAGAAGAGAAGTCGCTGAACCCTCCCCCTCTACCGACTGCCCGTACTCGACCACCAGTTCACGAAAGCCCTCCTCAAGAAGTCACGACCTCTCAAATCGAAAAAAAGAGCGATGTGGTTCCCCAACTCCAGAGTCCCAGACCAGCAGCGTGTGGTCAGATCTAGATCTCGTCCTCGACGAAACAACACACATGGGGAACAACTACATCACCTCCATCAAAATGAAGAATCGATCTATCCTCAATCGAGATCCAGAATTTCTCCAAGTGTACTCGATGTCAGATGCATCAAGAATCTCAAGCTGCAAGTCCCCAACCAACTCCATGAAAGCTTCTGACCCAGGATCATGTCCGCCTCTCATCCTTGCTCTGTCTGTAGATAACAACGTAACATTGAAGTCCCCAGCCACAACCTAGGCTGCATTTGGAAATGCCGCTCTCACATCCCGCAATTCTGCCCCAGAGGTCCCCGCGAAGTGAGTAGTCACTTGGCCAATAAACACATGATAAGACTAAGCTTGAGCCCAAATGCTTGATTCGAAGTTCCACTGTTAGCATGAAAGAGCCCTTTCTCTTTGACAAAAGTTCGAACATATCCCCATCCCACGCAATCACAATGCCCCCAGCACTTCCTACAGCATTTAGCACTGAGAAGTCATTAGCGCGCTTCAATCTAAGGGATTTCCATACCACACCCAAAAATCACCGAGCTTCATTTCCTGCAAAAAAAAGATATCCACCATCCAATCATTTAGTAGAGATCCCACCGCCCCTCTTTTCTCGGGGTTCCCTAACCCGCGCACATTCCAAGAGGCGACCTTCATTAGCAAACCAGTTCTCCCGATGACGGGGATCACTCCCGCCCCGCCACCTTAGCAACATTCAACTTTGCTGAATCTCTGGTCGAAACCTACGGGTCACTGACGGGAAGGTCCTCACCCTTTTGGCCCTCTCCCTCCAAGGTCTGTAACGCTTCCGGCGATGCTGCCCGATCTCCCCTGTACTCGACTCCTCTGCAGAGTGCGAGACCAATAATTGTAACATCGGATCCCTCGATTTCTCTCACACCTTTAGTTTTGTATAAAAATCTCGACTCTAAGGAGGGACAGAAGGATATATTCAGGTTGGCCAAAGCAAGAGAAAGAAAGACCAAAGACCTTTCTCAAGTGAGATGCATTAAGGACGAAGAAGGTCATGTGCTTGTTACTCAGAAGGATATAAAGAGTAGATGGGAGCAGTACTTCCATAAACTTTTCATCGGGGAAGGAAATCGAGATACCACGTTGGGTGATTTAGCTGGTGAAAGTTACTTGAATCGTGCATGCTATCGACGGATACAAAGAAAGGAAGTAGAGGAGGCTTTGAAGGTTATGAGACCTGAAAAAAGTGTAGGACCAGATGACATCCCTATAGAAGTATGGAGTGTTTTAGGTGAGCTTGGTTTGACTTGCCTTACGAATCTATTCAATGTTATTTGGCGAAGGAAGAAAATGCCTGAAGATTGGATGAGGAGTATCGTGGTGCCTCTTTATAAGAATAAAGGAGACATCCAAAATTGTTCAAATTATAGAAGTATCAAGCTGATGAGTCACACTATGAAAATTTGGGAACGTGTGATCAAAAAAAGGTTGACGCAAATTTCCAACGTAAAAGAAAACCAATTCGGATTCATGCCAGGTCGCTCAACTACTGAAGCCATCCATTTACTGAGGAGAACAATGGAGATTTATAGAGATAAAAAGAAGAACCTCCACATGATCTTTATTGATTTGGAGAAGGCTTATGATTCTGTTGTAGTGTTACCCAGGCTTAAGATCAGCCACGACTGAGTTAGCTTCTCCTTGTTCTCATCTTTAAAAATTAATTGTGCATGCTCTATCTGAATTCAAGCCCATGTTATTTCGATCGAACTAGACCATATACCTGTTGGGACAAGAAATCATAGACAACCTGCACTACAAGGAAAACAAGTTGTGGCTACAGAACTATGCCCACGGATGTGGTGTTTGTGGCCACGGAATTAGGCTTTGGCCACAACACGTCGTGGCCAGTAGCCGTAGCCACAAGTCTCGTCGCGAGAGTTCTCTAACCACGAATTTGTCGTGACAACTACAAGTGACAACATAATTTATCGTGGCCACAACTCTTGTATGAAAACTTTGGTTACAGATTGTAGCTACGAGAAATTAGTGGCCACGGAATTATCGTGGCCACAAGTTTCTGTAGCCAAATTCTGTGGCCACAACTCATTTTTTTCATAGTGTTGATCGACATCCCATCAAATTAAATAATCATTGGACTAGTTCGCCATCAACCTAAATAAGATTTAGTCCATATACTTATAAAAAAACGGATTGATATAGTGGATTCTAATCCTTTATGCATGCATATGTTAGTGGATTTTTAAATAATCAAACCCGACGTAGCCGCCCACTCCCTCCCCTCCTCCGGGGAATCTCAAACTTTTGTGGGAATCGCAGGCCGGCCCGACCCAGGCCCGACTCAAGATGGGTCGAGCTGGGCTCGGGCTTGGGCCCAGTTCCAGAAAAATGAACGGGTCGAGGCCCGGTCCGCAGGTCTGCTTATCTAAATGGTCCTGGGCGGGGTGAGGTTGGGCCCGACCCGAGCCCGGCCCGTGCTCCACCCTACTATGGTGCTCTGTTCCCTCTCTCATTTCCCTCTCCCAACATTTTCTCTCACCTAACATATGCTTTACTATTTATGTTTTCCATCTATATTCTTAGTTTAAAAATTTCTTCTAGTATAATAATTTGTTGTATTGTCCCTCATAACAATAGATTATTGTAACATTATTATTTCATATAAAAATTATTATTGATGCGGATAAAATTGTTGTTAATATAGCACAGTTTGTTGTAACAATGTTGTAACGTTATTGCATGTCTAGGTTCATATTAAACGATGATATTTGCAATATATTTTTAATGCTCACAATATATATATATATATATATATATAAATACCCATCTAATTACTAGTAATGTAATAAATTAAGTGGTACGTAAATTAGCATTTAATTAATAATAATCTAATTAGTATGAATCGATCCTATCATTAATCATCCTCTAAATAATTTAATTAATGTGGAATTACCCTGTTAAATAATAATTGATTAATTAAGGTAATTACTAATATTAATAATTGATCATTTTAAGGTAATTATTAATAATCGGGTAATTAAATAATTTCATAAGAAAATTCTCAAATAATAATTACTAATAAGTTCTTAATTGTGGTCATTACTAATAAGTTCTCAATAAGATAATCACTAATAATCATGTAAATAAGTAATTTAATCAAAAAAATCTCAAATAATAATTACTAATAATTTCTTAATTAAGGTAGTTAGTGATAATTCCTTAATTAAGGTAACTACTGATAATTTCTTAATAAAGTTAATTGCTAATAATTTCTTAATTAAGGTAATTACTAGTAATCATGTAATCAAATAATTTAATAAGAAAATTTCCAAATAATAATTACTAATAATTTCTTAATTAAGGTAATTACTAATAATTTCTTAATTGAGGTAATTATTATTAATTTCTTAAGGTAATTACTAATAATCAGGCAATTAAATAATTTAATAAGTAAATTTCCATATAATAATTACTAATAATTCATTAATTAAGGTAATTAGTAATAATTTTTAATTAAGGCAATTATTAATAATTTCTTAATTAAGATAATTACTAATACTCAGGAAATTAAATAATTTAATAAGCAAATTCCTAGATAATAATTACTAATAATTTATTAATTAAGGTAATTAGTAATACTTTCTTAATCAAGGTAATTATTAATGATTTCTTAATTAAGTTAATTACTAATAATCATGTAATTAATTTATTCAATCAATTGATTGATTATAATTTATAGAAGCAAACTCTAATGTAACTATTTCATAGATAATGGCCAACATGGCCCCATTGTTTGTCTCTTGGGATGGAAAAATTGTTATTGAAAATGGGAATATAGGCTACGAAGGAGTGACCGGAAAGATGGATAGGTTTCCATATCTCTTACACGTTCGAAGAGCTCCTATCAATGGTTTGTATCATTGTTGGATACATCGAAAGGGAGTACAACATCCGAGTGACGTGTATTTGGGATATGAACATTAACACATTCTATCCAGTAGTGATTGATGACAATCCAACAACTAATTTAATATTAAACATTGTTCGATCCTTTGGGACGATGCACTTGATGGTGGAAGCATATGTTGTTGGAGTTCCATGGATTAACAGATGTAATAACGTTGAAACTTCTCGAAGGGGGCAAGAGGACGATGAGAATGGTATCCCAGATCTAAATGTAGACTATGTCGACGAGGGTATTCCCGATATAAATACTGACAATGCCAATGATTCTGTTGTCATTCCTAATCTGAATGCGGAGAATGATGATGAAGACACACAAAGTGCCAGTATGGCCAAGTACATGCAATACAAAGTGCCAGTATCGAAGATATACACACGTAGAGAGAGAGAGAGGGAGAGAGAGAGAGTACGATGCGCTTTACTAAACTACAATTTGGAGGTTACATGCAAGCTGCATTAAGAAGAGGGAAATTTGGAAGGTTCGAATGTATTGAGAAGAGCATGCGTGTCGTAACCCAGTGCTGCTAACTAATAATCGACAGTGTAATGCTAGATTTATTAATCGGTTCATATTGATACTTTAAGATCTAATCTTATGCTGACGCCAAATATCCTAGATGTTGTATTAGTATAGGGTTACATATGGAGAATACGAGGCTTTCTCAAATGCCTGTGCAGTAGATGTATTGTTAATTTCTCAAAATTGTACTTCTGGAGTGTTGTATTAATAAAAAAATTTACATATGTATTCATATTTTGTCTAATTATAATTATTTGGTGCATTAAACTTAAAATATTAAAATTATACTGACTTTGACAAATTTCGTCAATAGAATTATTTACTAAGTATTTATGTATTAATTATATTAGTAATTATGTATCACCATAGATGACAACATTACAATTATGGAGCGTTTTATTTTCAAACTTTTTTGCATATTATTTTATTTCCATATTTTCTCTAACTTAAAAATTTAATGCAAATTTTACCTGCTTGTGGTTCTTTTTTGCTCTATTTAATTTTATATTTTTATAAACTTTGATATAAGGAGTTTGAAATATGTAGTAAAATGGAAAAGGCGGGAAACGACGAACCATTCGTCAATCGGTGAATGGCTTGATGATTGGGCATCAATGGCAATAATTAACGCTTGTCATATTCGCTAATCGACGAATCATTTGACGATCCATGTCCTGACACGGAAAATTCACCGACCATGCCCTCACTGGGCATTCCCGGCAGGCCCATGCCGCGTCAGGGAAAAGTTTCATAAAACGAGGATGGATCGTCTGCTGTAAAGTGTTGTATTACAGCGGAGAATCCTTGTTGGAGTAAAACATGCAGTAAAGGCCCAAGGGATGATGGGGTTAACTTATATGTCTTGGGGTTGTGTATCAAAGAGAGATATGTACGTATTCTTGTATTAATAATTTATTGAGTTCAGATATGATTGGACAATTGATAATTACTCGAAACTTTTAAACTCAAGTTATCACATAGTAATCCATGTTACTTGTGATACACTCTCATACTTTGTTAGTTTCTGATGTGGGATTATGTTTGTGGTGTTACAACCTTCCACGCTTATATTTCCAACGTCCTCATTGCGATGGTTCGTTGCTTACTACAGTGACAGTGGCAGATGCACGTTCTAAGTAACATTTTACTCATATCTCTTTGTAATGTCCTGAGCGTAGGTCTCCGGATCGTAATCGGGGAAAACTAGTATTGCCAATTAGTTGGGTTCGAGATCAATTAGACTCACCAACAACCACCCAAAATGCTTAAATCCAAGTTGTTAAGTATTAATCCTCACTACTTATAACACCATCTCATACTTCGTGAGTTTCTGATGTGGGACTATGTCAGGGTGTGACAACATCGGAAATTCACAAAATGTAAGAGTGTATTATAAGTGAATGTGATTACTATTTGACAACTCAAGCTTAAGCATTTTGGATAGTTCTCGACGAATCCAATTAAGCTTGAATCCAAGAAGTTATCAAGATCATATTTGAGTTTGAATCCATTTCCATCCATTGATTAACCTACAATAAAGAAGGGGTTTCCACCTACATGTATTAGTTGGGCCCCTCTCTAATTTAGAGAATACACATCTTATAATAACAATAATAATATCTTATATCTTGTGGAGCAGTTACCGATCATGGCACCTTCAAGCCACGAGCATTAATGTACGGACCATAATGCCAAACTTGACCTTTGTAATCAAACTATTTCCACATATGTCCTGATCTCTCAACCCAGGTGTTGCCCTCCAATGCGACGTGGCCATTGGCTTCTCTGGTGCAGCTAAGGGTTCGTTTGGTTGCAGGGTTGGGCATGGTTGGGTTGGGTTAGGTGGGCTAAGAGATACCTTTTTCCGGAGATTATTGAAGGTTTTACAATAGGTCTCCTCATATTTTGTTATTGATGTTGGTATGGAGCTCCCAAGTAGGAGGATGGTCTCTTCAAGGGTTGAGGACAATGTAGGCTACATGAAAGAGAGGGCCATCAAGTGCCAAGGAACTGGGATTTGCAGTCTCCTGTTTGTAGAATTGCATTTTATTCCATTATTCTTACAAATTAAAATGGTATTTTCGTATTTTCAGCTTTCGGTCTGATTTGCATTTGTTATTGTGCTTACGAACTAAAAAACGTATATATGCCATTATAATTTCTTTTATTTCCAGTACTGGAATTCTCGGTACGTGTTACTAGAGTTAGAAATAACCAGAAGTTTTATTCTGTTGGATTCTAAGATACTATACGATTAGTTGCTATTTTAAGCTGCTGACATGATTGGTGTTTTTTATTATGCTTATTAATAAATAATAATCGCACTTGGCACTTTGATTATCCTAGTTGTTGGTGAGTGATGGAGTTCTATCATGTTCTGACCTGTGGATAGTGACTTTCGTCTACATCATCATCATCATGATCCCTCTGTTGTTTTACTCTAGCAACTTAACCATACCGCTGAGTTAATCTAACTAGATTAAAACCGACGGCTAATATCTATTTTATTTTTGAACTACCCCCAGCCCCCTTCCTTCGACCCCCACCATCATGACCAACACCACCTCTCGCAACATCATAGTGGTTATTGAAATTCAGATATCTTATTCTCATTTCTCAACATTTTAAAACAAGGGAGCTAAGATTCAATTCGTAAGATTAAATACTGAGAGTGTTGGAATTAACTTAGTTGGGATAGTTTTATGCAATTTGATGGTCAATATCAAGTTGTATTAATGTATATCAATTCATAGAATTCAATGTTTCAAAAATGTTGAGGTGTTGTTTAGTCCCGCATCGTGAAGTGTCAAAACTGGCACTTGATCTTTATATCGGAAGTCCTGAGACTAGTATGAAAACAAACTAGAGAGGACTTTGGACCACCATACACGCGTGTGCGCGCCCGCCCACGCCGCACCGAGCACGGGCACGGGCTCGGGCGTGGTACGGTGCGGCGTGAGGACCATGTCAGTTTTGTGTAATCGCGCATTTGAATTCCAAGGAACGTATCACTTTATCCTCTCACGATGCATAACCGCCCTGACGGCTTTAAGTATCTCTCAAAGTCATGGGCAAGGGTTACGAACATACACAGTTCTCAATCCCAATGCCTCTCCTCTCCCTCTCTCGATCTCGGGCTTCGTCTACGGAGATGGCTTTCGAGGATGCTCAAGCACGGTGTGTATCGTCGACGAGCGTGGAACCATCAGACCATGAGAGTAGCATGTCTAGGCACTGTGCGCCGGTAAAGTGGGGGTGTTGTCTCTATAAGGGGAGTCCTGCAACAAGAAGCTTCGATTGTGATCTCTAACTCTCTCCTTTTCTTTGTCATATTGTTTGTGATGATGGTAGTTTCCCGATTTTCCCATATTTTAAAACGCATACATTCATTAAATGGATATTTTTCTTATCATTAATGATCTAAATGCATACATACATTGATTTAAACTGGAAACTTGTTGATAATCTGATTCATGTATATATGTTGATATCATATTTTTCAACGATTTTAGAGAGATAGAACTTTAACGAGATAAAAAAAGTGCATGATTTGAGGTTTCAGTCTCGTGTGGATTTCACCGGTATACCAAAGAAATTTTGGGACCAGAATTTCAAGCATTGGCAATAATGCATGAAAATATGGCTGACCACAATTGGTCTGATTTCAGTTCTGGAAACTGAATGCCTAAGTTATATGAATAAAATCCAGATCCATATGCAGTTAAGAAGGCAGACGCGTGGACAGAACATGACCGTCTGTGTCATGGGTGCATTCTTACCGCACTTTCGAACGTTATGTTCGATGTCTATGGTGCATCCACTAAGACGGTTAAGGATTTGTGGGAGGAACTAGATAAGAAATACAACACGGAAGATCTGGGTATTGAAAAATACTTAGTATCCAAATCCCTGAAATTTCATATGACTGAGGGCAAATCGATTTCTCAACAAGCTCATGAACTTTGGTTATTGCTCCATGGGTTAGCCGAGGTGGAAATGAAACTTCATGAAAAGTTTTAGGTTATGTCGAGAATCGAGAAAATTTCCAAGTCCTAGGAATATTTTGGGATGTCCCTAAAGGATAGGAAAGGGAAAATTATCTGGATGATTTAATGGTCTCAATAGCTTTAAAAAGGAGCATAGGAAACAAAAACCAGTGAAGCCTGTTGATGTAAATTCTAAGATCAATGTGATAACCTCAAAGGGAAATAATGCTAAAGGGAAAAATAAGAAACTGAAAGCCAGGAGAAAATCCAAAAAAAATCAAAGAACAAACTTTGTTGGCAGTGTTAACAGGTTGGACACTGGAAGAAGGATTGCCCTTCTCTAAAGCCCAACAGAAGTTTACGGATGTCGTTCCTTGCTGACTGAGGAAGACAGGCCCAGTGAGGGGTATATCTCAATGAACCCTGAACTCTATATAGTAAACGAGCCTAATGAGTGACGTGTTGATACTGGTGCAAATGTACACATTTGTACTGATAGGACCTTCTTTGTGTCCTACCAAGCTTCAGCCAGTGGAACAATGATGATGGGGAATAGATCTACAACCAAGGTGCTTGGGTCTGGACGAGTTGAGCTGAGATTCTCAACTGGACGAGTTTGGACTTTGCGTAGGATGCTCCACGTTTCTGATATCAAGAAGAATGTCTTGTCCGGTTTTTTATTAGTTAGAGAGGGTTTTCAATTAGTCTTTAGATGTAATAAATTAGTTTTTCTGACACATGGTGTTTTCTTTGATAAATGATATTTGGTTGATCATGACATTTTATTTAAAACCAGATGCGACATTGATAATTTAGTTAATAATATTTCTGGTTTTGATTCTTCTACTTATACTGTTTCAAATATTGAATCTATTGATTTATGGCATGCTAGATTAGGACATGTGAATTTCAATTCTATAAAAAAATGGTGAAACTTAACATGATTCCTGATCATACTACAGATAAACTTGCTAAATGTGAAATATATGCTCAAGCTAAGTTGCCTAAAAGGCCTTTTCACTCTGTGAAATGGGAAAACTGAAATTCTAAACTTTAGTTTATTCTGAAATTTGTGAGTTTCGTGGTGTGTTGACTAGAGATAACAAAAGATATTTTATCACCTTCATAGATGATAGCAGTAGATATTGTTATGTTTATCTGCTTAAAACTAAAGATGAAGCCTTAGAAAAGTTTCTTATATTTAAGAATGAAACAGAAACACAAGTTGATAAAGTAATCAAACGTCTAAGGTCAGATAGGGGCGGTGAATACACATCTAATATATTTGATGAACAATGTAAAATATCTGGCATAGTTCATGAGGTCATTGTACCGTGTTCACCATGGTCCAATGGAATAACAAAACAAAAGAATATGACTCTAACTGATATGGTCAATGCATTTTTACAAAGTTCCGTTCTACCATCTTACATGTGTGGGGAAGCTTTGAATATGGCATGTCATATTCTGAATAGAGTTTCCCTGAGGTATAAAGATAATAGTTCTTTTGAACTTTGGAGAAATAGGAAGCCAAACCTAAAATATCTCAAGGTGTGGAGATGCTTGGCTAAGGTCTTAGTCCTAGAACACAAGAGAAAGAAGCTTGAACCTAAAATAGTTGACGCGGTCTTCTTGGGGTATCTGGAAAATAGTTATGTCTATCGATTCTTGGTAATTCGGTCTGAGATCATGGGCATAGATACTAATACTATTGTTGAACTTCGTGATGCTATCTTTTTCGAGGCTATTTTCTTATAAAAAAAGGAATTCCTGAAAATTTGACTAGCGACGAAGCCTCCACATCGGATTCTGTTCCACAACAAATAGAAAAGATGTCAAATGTGGGGGCTACCTCTTTTGAACCTAATGAACCTTTGGAGGATTTTGAACCTAGACGAAGTAAGAGGTCTAGGATTGCCAGGGATTTAGGTAGCAACTTTGTCTCCTACCAAATCGAGGGTGATCCTCCCACATACAAGGATGTTATGGCTTCTACTGAAGTAAGTCATTGGAAGGATGCCATAAATCTGAAATAGATTCGATCATTTCAAATGGCACGTGGAAATTGGTCAATCTACCTCCCGTGTATTCCACCATAGGAAGCAAATGGGTATTTAGAATGAAACTTAGACCGGATGGATCCATAGAAAAATATAAGGCAAGACTTGTACCCAAAGGTTTCAAGCAAAACGAATGTATTGATTATTTTGATACATATTCTCTTGTTACTATGATGACTACGATTCAGATGCTCATTGCATTGGCTTCCATACATGATCTCGAAATTCATCAAATGGATGTGAAGACTGTCTTTTTATATGGCAGTCTTGAGGAGGAGATCTTTGTGGACCAGACTGAAGGATTCGTAGCATCTGGTAATGAAATAAAGGTCTGCAAGCTTATAAAATCTCTTTATGGACTAAAACAAGCTTCGAGTACAGTGGCATGAAAAGTTTGATAAGACTATCCAATCTTATGGCTTTTATTGTTCATTAATCCGATAAATATGTGTACTATACGAATAAAGATGATATGCTTGTTGTTCTGTGCCTATATGTCAATGATATTCTGGTATTTAAATTAAACATAAGGATAGTGGAAGAAACCAAGAGGTTCTTGAGCAGTAAGTTTGAGATGAAGGACTTAGGAGTTGCAAATGTGATTTTGAGGCGTAAACTGATTAGATCTACTAGTAGGATAGTCGTGTCTCGATCACATTATACCGAGAAAGTTCTTGAAAAATCTGTCTATCAGAGATGTAAATCTGCATGCACTCCTTACAATTCATCTAAACCCCTCTGCAAGAACAAGAGTGGAGTACATGTAGCACAGCTACGATATTCCCAGATTATAGGAAGCTTGATGTATCTTGCGAACTGTACTCGACCTGATATTTCATTCATGTCGCATAGTTGAGTAGGTATACAAGCTGTCCTAACCGTACTCATTGGGAGGCCTTGGATCGAGTGTTGAAGTACCTTAAAGGGCATTGCACTTCTTGGACTGTATTATGGTAAATATCCTCCTATTTTAGAAGGATATAGTGATGCAAGTTGGATTGGTCAAATGGAGGACTCCGGGAGTAACGGTGTAACTGGATATGTATTTACCCTTGGAGGCGGTGCAGTCTCATGGGGGGTCTGTGAAATAGACCATCTTGGCTCGGTCTACTTTTGAGGTAGAGTTGTGTGCTTTGGACACAACATGTGTAGAGGCTGAATGGCTTAGGGAGTTTCTCTCTAAGATGCCCATGGTCGGTAACGTGATACAGACTATTTCTTTACATTGTGATAGCATGATTATTATTGCAAAGATAAAGAGTTCAAAGTATAATAAGAAAACTAGAAGACATATCCAAGTTAAGCTTAAGTCTATTAAAGATTTGGTGTCTTCGGGAGTGATTGCTGTGGAATTGTTGCTACCAAAGATGACACGATAGATCCACTTACAAAGGGACTTGATAGATCTTTAGTCCAAAAATCTAGACTTGGGATGGGGCTGAAACTCATTGAGAGTTTACCCATAGTAGCAACTCAATCTAAATGAGTGGAGATCCCACAAAATAGGTTCAATGAGAAAACAAGCTGTATGGAGAACTGATTGGCACTCAATATGCAATACTTTGCATGTGAGTCCTATCCCTGAAAAGTTGAGTACCTGAAAACTGCAGGAAAAATGTTGAGCATTATGCTCTTAATGTATTCAAGCTTTTATAAAACAGTATGTGAGCAGGTCATCCTTGGAGAATACCACATATATGAGTATTTTTGTGGGCCGTGGATAAAGGATGAGGGTTTATCCTTAATATACTCATGAAACAGGATATCGTGCATGGCCATTAATAGCACCAAATCCAGAAGATTATCATCATAGACTTCACTCTGTTGTTACCACTCGATACCATTACATCAAAGGATTAAAGTTCAAGACTTAGCAAGACTTAGTTCACTTTATTCCTGTGATGGTGAAAGGAGATAACTCAGGTAAAGGTTTAAACCAGAAAGTACCTTTACTGAAAGCAGAGTGTGGAAATCCGAGATCTTTGGCTCTTTGTATTTCAACAGTGAATTCGTGGGGGATTGTTGAAATTAACCTTGTTTGGAGTTTGATGCAATTTGATGGTCAATATCAAGTAGTATTAATGTATCTCAATTCTTAGAATTCAATATTTCAACAATGTTGGGGTGTTGTTTAGTCCCACACCGTGGAGTGTTAAAACTGACACTTGGTTTTTATATGGGAAGTCCTGAGACTAGTCTAACAGACTAGAGAGGACTTTAGACCACCATACACGCGCGCACGGCGTGGCGTGAAGACCAAGTCAATTTTGTGTAACTACGCGTTTGAATTCCAAGGGACGTGTCCATTTATCTTCTCATGATGCGTAACTGCCCTGACGGTTTTAAGTATCTCTCAAAGTCATGGGCAAGGGATGTGAACATACACAGTTCTCATTCCCAACGCCTATCCTCTCCCTCTCTCGATCTCGGACTTCGTCTACGGATGTGACTTTCGAGGACGCTCAAGCATGGTGTGCACCGTCGACGAGCATGGAATCATCGGACTTTGGAAGTGGCACATCAAGGCCTTGTGCGCCGGTAAAGTAGGGGGCGTTGTCTCTCTAAGGGGAGTCCTACAACAGGGCGCTTCGGTTGTGATATCTAACTCTCTTATTTTCTTTGTCGCATTGTTTGTGATGATGGTTGTTTCCATATTTTTTCCTTGTTTTAAAATGCATGCATTCATTAAATGGATATTTTTCTTGTCATTAATGATTTGAATGCATATATACATTGATTTAAACTATAAACTTGTTGATAATCTGATTCATGTATATATGTTGATATCGTATTTTTCAACAGAGAGGATATATGATGTGAGGAGGATTGGATTCTCAAGATGGAGTTGGGTTTACTAGGTGTCATAACCATCTGCATAAGGGATATGATCACGTAATCTCTTAATTGTTGTCAAGGATATTCTGTTCTCTGCATGATATGTATTTCAGAGGAATGGTGAAAAGAAAGGATGACTATACACACATGATTTAAGGTCAGACCCTTTCGGTAAATAAAGAGAACCTTTCTATGGAAAAGGAGATCGATAGGATTGAGAAAAATAGAGGTGGGTTAAGAGGATAAGTGATTGTAATCTCATACCATGTATTCCTGCACTTTCCCTCGTTCATTTTTTAACGTGATCCATCACATTTTCCATGTAGAAACTTTCTTTACAGAATACAACCTTATTATGAATCAACCAAATTGTCCACAAAAGATCTCAAGGCTTTATTTGTTCGCATATATGCATGAGCTGGGCGACATCCAAGGACATCCAAAAGCTTGACATATTCGAGCAATCCAAGCTCACCAATACATAAAGAGAAGACCATATCCGCCCCTATGTAGTTCTGTCATAATATGGCAATGTCTCCCCTCCCAAAAGAAACCTTAGGGCACTTTCAATGCATAATTAATTTGCAATCTCGTGATGAATCGCCCGCATAAAAATTAAAGGAGTATCTAGGCAATGCCAAGTCAGTAATCCCAAAAATCCAAGGGGCTTTCAACCATATCAAGTATCACAAGTCATTAACCCCCATAAACTTTTCGAAGAACCTAAAAGAAATGCAGGAGATTGTTCCTCATTTGTCCATGCCTCTGAAACGCTCTTCTCACAAATGGTCATTGTTGAAGTATGTAACAGAAGGGTAATCAGATCTTATCCGATTACCCCCACTCATGTTTTAGTCCTACATGGATGAGCGATGAGACTTCAATTTGTCTGTGGAGCTTTGAGAGACAAAGCAAAGAGCATCTGGCCTGTTGAGAGGCCTTCTCTTGTTGTTTCATCCCATTCCTCATAGAGTAGGGTTCCACGTTAAATCTATATGGTCTTCCACTATTCTTTATTCTTTATATCATATATGTTTCCGCACTATCATTTTCTACACGGTATTAGAGCTGTTGATTCTACGGTTCCAATATCCCTTTTTTGATTTGACATTTTCTCGAAGATTAGTTATTTTGTTCTTATTCGAGATCTGTTCAAGTTAGAGAGTTCTAGGGTTTTTGATGAAACCCTAATTCTGTATTTTTGCTATGCGATCATGGGAAATTCCGAAACCCTAATTCTCTATCATCATCAATGCATACTTTGTCATTTTTCTACATTGCATGTGCAGACTCACAAGCCCCTCCTCCTGTCGTATCTCAGTCATCGACCTTGAGGATTCTGTTCTCCCTTTGCTCAAATGCAACAAGGCAACTGCGATTTTACAGACTTCTAGCATAGTTCTTTGATTAAAGTCTCCATATGGACAACAACAACAAAATAAAGACACCACACGGATAGGAGTGTCTCACACTATGCGTTCTTCTCCAAAAACAAAAAGATATGTGGAAGAAGAAGAATCCATGGCAGCATCAAGGTGGTGCACCACCAGCACCTCCTCGCACCTACTGACATTGTGACTCAGATCTCTAGGCCATGGGTAATGTTGTCAATGCTTATATTATCTAGGTGATAATGGGTTCTCTCCCTCTACACGTGTGACACCAATCAGGCATGTGACTACTCCATGACCTCTCCTATCATCGTTGGAGGCAATCTCCCCCTACTCAACCATCTTCAGTCATCTTCAAACCATGATATGACCCTTTCTGCATGGTTGCGACAATTCCCATACTATGGTTCAGTCATCTTCTTGCTCCAAGCAGCACGTACGTCTCCCATAATCCGATGGAGGCATAAGTTCTCCTCTCTTCCTGAATAAATGAGGGGGTTGATACCCCTTGTCTATATGTCAAGCTGCCCCCTTATGGGGACTGTCGATGAAGGAAAAAGGGAGATGTGGTATGTTTAAAACTAAGGGCCCCAAGTGGGCTGCAAAGTTTTTAGGCCCAAGTGGGTCACACACAATAGAAAAAGAGGTTGAAACAGTGAAAGTATGGACCCATGTAGGCTGTGAGTTGAGAAAAAAGAAAGAAAAAAAGAAGGATGTCCATAAAAAAAGAGGCTGATCGAAAAAAGATGCACAAATTAAAAAAGGAGAGGTTTTTACAAAGAGGACGATTATACAAAAATATGTACAAAAATAACCAAAAAAGTGAAGTGCTACAAAAAATCGAGTTATGCAAAAAAAAAGAGTAGAAGCACACAAAAAATAATGTTATTCAATGTTTTTCTCAACTTGATCATGTGCATTCTTTAGTCACTTCCTCTGTTGCCTCTCATTTGTCAACACATGAAAGAATCTAGTATATACGTCCCCTTCCTTCAGTCACTTTTACCGTGATCTCTGACTCAATTCCAACTTCCTCTTCCTATCATCCTCCTCGAGCACCCTCTACACAACCCCCATGCTAACCAGTTCTTCTTCCTCGAGGTCTCTTGCATATTCCAGAAAGTCCAGCCTCACCACCTCATCCTAGGCTTCACGTCACCTTAGCTCCTGCTCAACACGAGAAACCCTCCGAAATGTCAAAAGTTTCTACTGAACCACTGCCAGCTTCAAGGTGAGTTTGATAGTAGCCAACCCCTCCATTACTAGATCCGTCCAAAAGGAGGCGACCATCTCACGAAAATCATCTTCCAACATCCAGCAGCGCTCAAATCTGAAATAAGAAGACGAACCATGTCGTTACAGGTGTCCAAGCACAAAGAAAAATTATCTGATCTCGACCTAGGAAGAGAAGCAACCACGACCAAGTTATACTGTTCCAATGCTTCAACAGACATTAGAAATCGGTCAATACGCGATCGAGAGGAATTTCGCCAAGCGTATTTACTATTTGTCGCATCAATGACCCCCCAAAGCAAGATCACCTATCACCTTTGCCTACCACCCGACCTATCTCCTACCAGTAATGTGACATTAAATTCACCACCCACAAATCATGCTTCATCCAAATATCTACCTCTGACATCTCGCATCTCACCCCGTAGCTGTATTTGGTGATGCACCTGCAATATCGTATGCTAAGGTGAACAAAAATCACGAAAGATCCCTCCTATTTTCCAACAACAAAGTAGTCGAATGTACCAGCAAGAGCTCATCAATTAGGTTGAACATGTCCCCGTTCCAAGCAACCAGGATTCCTCCCAAACTTCCAGTAGCCAGAATAGATCTGAACTCACTGACATGAGGCCCAAAAACATAGTTCCACCAACCGACTCCCATGACTCTACCTTGGTTTCCTGAAGGAAAGCCACATCTACCTTCATGTAGCTAGCAACGAGCTGATCGCCAAACACTTCTTTGCTTGGCCCATCCCTATTATGTTCTAGGATAGCACTTTCATCTGGAAATCATGGGGGAGGCCCCCGCCATCTTCGTCCTGATTATCTGAGCAACCGATCATTCAAAGGCGAGCTCTTCTGAACTTTCTTTTGACTCATTCGGAACCTCATTTTTATGACTCCTCTCCTCTCCTTGGGAGTTAAACATTTCTTGCTCCTATCCCCCCTGACTTGTCCCTCCCTCTCAATAGAAGGAACCAACACCACGGCCATAGATCCCTCTGTCTCCCCCTCACAGTTGTTCCTAACACAGTTGTGCCCAAACCGAACTGTCTCTCGCTCAAAGTATTTGTGCAGAGGTGTTTTCTCGAGAATACTCTATCTTTTGAGGTCTCAAGCAACATTCCCGGAGTGAGAGTTTCTTCCATCTGCTTTCCACCCGATCCCTTTCGGGTATTCAATCCCTTCCCTTGTTGACATCGATGTTTCACTAGGAGTCTTCTCTATATGCAAGAACCCAAGTCATATTCGAACTCCCCTCTTATTCCCCCACCCTCTTTTGCGAGCACCACTAGCTTGGTTCTCCTTCAAAACCTCAGCTAGCCTGACCTTTGATCCAGGAGATTTAGCACGATTATAAGAGGGCAGACTCCTCCCCAGTGACACCACCCTCATCAACGAAGGTGATCTTCTTAACACCGCCTTGTCACCTCCTGCAAAAAGGCCAAAGATCTGGACTCTCGAAGAGGGGGAGGGATCGTCATCTCTCAGAAGGTCTTTCTCCCCAGCAATGATATTTGAACGACAACGAAGCAATCACATATGGATTGTAACGAATGTCGTGTTCTGGTCCCCACCATGTTCAGGCTGCTGAAGTGTTGTCAGACTAAGAGAA
This sequence comes from Ottelia alismoides, assembly GCA_037367405.1. Lineage (NCBI taxonomy): Eukaryota > Viridiplantae > Streptophyta > Magnoliopsida > Alismatales > Hydrocharitaceae > Ottelia > Ottelia alismoides. The sequence continues at coordinate 62,606 of JAZKJV010005837.1, forward strand.
CCCGATCTCAGCCTACACCCAGAGTGGCACATAGTCATTACAGATTTTGAGCCATCTCGGGGTGAGCTAAAGCAAAGAGAATTAATGAAAGAGGCAATCGACGAAGTGGGGCGCCTCTTTTTCCACCATTGAAGCTGCTTAGATTTCCACCAATTTTGAGAGATCCGGGAAAGTCCGCATCGCTCTCCGGAGCCTGACCACCTCCGACAACTGAACGCTTTCCTACCATCTTGTCGTCATCGTCCTAAATGTCTCTGATTAGGAGCATCCCCTCCAACACCTCTAGGTTAAGTTGCACCAAACATTTTCCAATTTTCAGCCTCGCAGTCGCGTTCAAAGCCGTCCTAGCACCTCTGACGAGTACCTCTACATCCTTTCCTTCACCAGAGTTCAACCCCGAGCGAACCATCTCCACCACTTCTCTTATGCCTGCCAACTCTTCCCTCGTGGCATCGAATATTGTGCACCTTATTGGACCCTCTGAACCTTCAACCTCCAAATCGAGCAGATTTTGTTTTTTCAAACACCGTCCAAGTGCCTTGGTATCCTCCATCAAAACTTCCCCTCCAATTAAGGCAGGAGCCTCTTCTCCAGCACGCCCTCAATCACCCATTTTGCCCTAGCCGACGACAAGTTCCTTAAGCAAATCGAACCCTCCGGCAAAATAACGTCTACAATTTTAGACCCTGCCACACACAAACAAAAACAAGCCTGCCTCATGGATGGGGCATCCCCTTCTCCCACAAGGATACCCTCCACATATCTTTCCATCGGTGCTCCCTTCACTAGTCACCTCAACACTTCATCAAGGGTTTCAACGGGGGCAAAGACGCCATCCACCACAATCGCATCCACCTGCTGGGAACCTTGAGCCATCTTTGACCTCGGCTTGCCCCCCACACACTCCTTTCGACGGTAACCTGGGCGACCACAACCAAAGCACATCGGCCGATCCACGACACAACTCCTCGATATGTGGTCGGAGGCACCACATGTGTAGCACCACCGCTTCCTCCTCTCCTTGCTCCTCACGGATCGAGCCTTCTGCTTCACCGCACTCCATGGCCTTCACTTGCCACGTTTCCATGGCAACAACCTCCAAGCTCTCTTTCTCTTCAAGAGATCTGCACCCCTCTTCTCCTGTAACAAAGGTGGCCCTCAACTCACGTGGTCGGGGAGAATAATCGCCCCTGCGCTCTCTCCTCCGACATTTCTCACCTCTCTTCCTCGCTTGCCCTCTTTTCCCTGCTCACCCTCATCCGCTCCATCACGGATCGGGGGCATAAGTTGTTAGGAGATCTCGCAGAGCCGATCGTTCTTGATTCTATATATTTCTAGGATTACATAAGTTTTTGTATTTTCTGGCTATTTTTTTACAAATCTGAAAGGTCCACATGCATTTATGTAATAAAACAAGAAAGCCTGGGGTGATTGTAATTCCTAAAATTTGCCAGACATCAACACAAGTTTTCCATTTTTTATTTTAATTTTGGCAAATTGTGAATAAAACAAACAAAGTTCCTGATATTGTGAACAAGGTCCACGAGGTAAAAAATGCGAACAAGTAAAACTCCAAACTTGCAAATTCCATAGCGTATAATAACAAAAATGGAGAATTTGGATATAGAATAAAGTGATTTTATGAAATTATGATTAAATCTAAAATTTAAAATAATGTAAAAATTGCAAAGGGACCACTAACCCCAAGACCAGGGGTAGGGTGTGTGTGTGTGTGGGGGGGGGGGGTGTGGTTGATCATGATGGCGGAGAACGGTGGGCGGATGCGAGGCGTTGAGCTTAAAAGTGACAACCTTAGTAGTAGTGGAGGTGCTTGTAGAGAGCACTCGCGACGGCAAGAGCATGGAGTCTAGTGAACAAAGGCGGGTTGGTGATGAGTTTGGGTTGGTTGTAACCAAGTATGGAGCTATTATATATAAAGCAAAATGGATGATAAATATCAGTTATAATTTTACAAGAGGGTGAATCAATGCATTATAAATAGATTGTAGAATAAAGAACAAGACTAATAATTTCAAAAATAAGAAAATTGAAAAAAAGGGAGAAATCTATTGCATTTTCTCACTCTTCAAGTACCTTCTTTGGTTTGACAACATCCATTTATCAATTTATAAATTATTTAAGGATAAGACACCATGATCACATCATCAATTATGTATTTACCTATTGTATTAACCCTTTTTTTATCCCTCAAACTAACCAACCGAACAAGAATGTTGAGTTATCGTGCTTATATGGTAAAAAAGCTCTTAGAATAATATACCATTTACCACCATCATTTATACATTGTACTCATCCTTTAATTTAAATCTATCTTAGTAAAGAGAACCCTAATTTTTAGAGAAGTAGATTAGAGATTGTACACCCTAATGATTTTTCCTTTTCCGTAGATTTTTGCATGTAAATTCTTATCTTCATCTTTGTGTGTGCTTTACCTGTTCAATTCTAACAAAGAACGAACGATAAACCTCACTTATCTTTTATCCTACCTTATTTGCATGTCTCTCAATCTCAATTGGATTAAGTGTTGCGGAGAACCCATCTCGACCACCATAAAAGGTTAATTGTAGAAAAGGACCCGACTTAAAATAAATACAAATGAAAACCCCACACCCGACGCGCGTGAACTAGAATCAACCACACCCAATTACCGAACCTCACATTTCTGAGTTATTTCCCAGAATGGGTACCTCAGGGAAAGTATTTCATAAAATGGAGAAGGATCGAAAATTTTTCCCAGAATAGGGATGTATCGGCAAACCGTTTGCCGCTCGTCAAAGTGGCACGGCAAACGGTTTGCCGTGGTGACATGGCATCATCGGTAAATCGTTTGCTGCACCTTGTGGCTCGATCGACGAGGCGACGCAGTCTTCGACGCCTATGGTGGGGAGCATTTTGGCACAAGACACGACAACTAATTTAACGCCGATGCCATATCACCACAACAAATCATTTGCCGTGCCATGTTGGCGAGCGATAAATAATTTACCGATACATCCCTATTCTAAGAAAAATTTCAATCCGTACCTATTTTGAAAAATACTCCCTGAAATATCCATTGTGAGAAATAACTTCCAATTTCCCTGCACCCTCCCCGACCCCAAACCAAACAGGGCTCCTTCCGCACTCCCAAAGTTGACCCGAATAATCAGACCCGTCCCATCCCCATCACAACCTGTTCCGCACCCCCACCTTACCCCTCCCCCCAATCCCAATTCCAAACCCTCCCCCTCCCCCATCCCCCGCTCGCCCAGATCCGATGTCGTCCTCTGGCAAGGACCCGGACGAGTCCGACGTCCAGATCCGCGAGGTGTGGGAGTCGAACCTCGAGGACGAGTTCTCCCTCATCCGCGAGCTCGTGGACGAGTTCCCCTACGTGGCCATGGACACGGAGTTCCCCGGCGTCGTCCTCCGCCCCGTGGGCACCTTCAAGACCAACTCCGACTTCCACTACCACACCCTCAAGGCCAACGTCGACCTCCTCAAGCTCATCCAGATCGGCCTCACCTTCTCCGACGCCGCCGGCCGACTCCCCGCCCTCGGCGACCCCCCGCGGCCCTCCGTCTGGCAGTTCAACTTCCGCGAGTTCGACCCCGCCCTCGACGTTTTCGCCCTCGACTCCATAGACCTCCTCCGCCAGTCCGGTATCGACTTCCGCGCCAACTGCGACCGAGGCGTCGACGCCCGCCGCTTCGCCGAGCTCATGATGTCCTCCGGCGTCGTCCTCAATGACGCCGTCCACTGGGTCACCTTCCACAGCGGTTACGACTTCGGCTACCTCATCAAGATCCTCAGCTGCCGTCCCCTCCCTGACACACAGGAGGGCTTTTTCGAGCTCCTCAACACCTACTCCCCACCGTCTACGACATCAAGCATCTCATGAAGTTCTCCAACAGCCTCCACGGTGGCCTCAACAAGCTCGCCGAGCTGCTCGAGGTCGAGCGGATCGGCGTGTGCCACCAGGCTGGATCGGACAGTCTTTTGACGGCGAGGACTTTCCGGAAGTTGAAGGAATCGTTCTTCGCTGGATCAACGGAGAAGTATGCAGGCGTGCTCTATGGGCTCGGTGTTGAGAACGGGCAGGGGTGATGGTTTTGGAGAGGGAATTGGTTTTGGGTTTTAGAATAAGAAGAGGGGATGGGAGAGGGAGAAATTGATGCTTTGTTCCCGGAGAGGTTTGCTCGGTTTTGTATTGTTTGCCTCAGTTTAAGTTTGTGCATATTTACTTCCATTTAAGGAATGAAAAGAAGCATCCTTTGGTAGTTTTTTTTCCGAGTTCTTGTCTTGGTTGACAGAAGATGTGAGATTAGGAGATCGCAAACGACACATAATCATGTAAGTGAAACCGTCTGCGATACTAGTGTGGATACTTTAACAGTTTTCATGTAATTCAACTTTGTATTGAGGGTACTGGGTTTTTTCCAGGCCCTGTAGCAGCTGAATTGGAGGCTGATGTGATCTTATTGGATATACAAGTATGCTGAAACTTACAACTGATGCATCTTTTCTCTGCGTGTCTGGTAATCTGAATTCATCCGATGAACTTCACATACAATCTTATTCCTGTTTCCATTTAGACGGTAAATAACGGGTGAACCCGTCTTGCTGTGTGCTCTATCTTATATGGTTATCTGGTGAATCTGAAGTCCAGATGAAAGAGGGAATATCGATTGGTTAGAGGGATTCCCTAAATAAAGGCATTGGGAGCCATCACATTTCCCGTTTGCAGAAGAGAAAAATTCAAAGTATTAATTGGATGAAAAGAGTCAAAAGCCTACATTTTTGTGAAAAGTTTTTGCTTTTTACTTACTTTGCCACATAGACATTGAGCAAAGCTTGGGCCTTGGCATGTGTTCATGGAAGTGTCGCACTTGAGTAAACATCAAATTTCATGAAGATTCTTAAAGCTATCCCTTTTTCTGTTATGGTCTAGCTGGTTTAATCCCAGTTTCTTCGCTCTGTAGGAAGTCTGAAAGTCAAGAGATGGTATTTAGGCGAAGGCAAGAAGAAAGCTATCAGAGGATAAAGTGAGAAAGCTTCTTCCCTCTCTCTGATTCTTTTGTCTCCTCTTCTATTGTTTGATATCCCCTCCAGAAAGTCTCATACCTTTCCTAGGGTCGCTGGCACACACCTGAGAAAAAAACTGCTATACAGTGTAGTGGTAAAGAACAGATTAACATTATCAATCCATCTCAGACATATAGTTGCCTTGGCTGAATAACTAGCTCGTCGAACGCTGTCATTTGGAAAATCTGATGAGACTTTTTTCGGAGCTGCTGTGTTCGAAAAAAGAATCCTATAGCCTGTGGTCTATTATATAATATTGCTCAGGACTCACTATCTGATGCTATAGCTCGTGGAGATGCAGGAGAAGGCTTGTATTGAAGCTATCTAGCTTGGAAATCTCTTTGTTTATAATCTCTGCTATATGTTTTTTTACACCAAAAAACTAGAGCCTATCTGCATATATTCAGTCTGAGACAAGTTGAGGTACAAGGAAATGATCAAATATAGAAAACCAAAAATATAACACCAATAGTAGAAAAATGGATTAGGATGAGATCACCACTTAAATGGATTTCAGAATCAAAGGTATGCAATCTTTTCATGTAATTTTTTCGAGACTTTGCCATTATATTCAAACAAGGGAACTGTGGATGCACACCAATTCATCTTAGCCTTCCTCCATAGCAATCTGGTGATGAGCTCTTTATGGAGGTGTTCTTTTTCAGAAATATGTAGAAATGCCAGAATATGGTACCATATTCATGAAAAATGAGTTTTACCATATCGGGCTGGGAAAACTCTACTAAGACATTTAAGTTTTCCTAATCACGCCTCAGATTTTTGACGGCTTTTTTTGTTTATCCTGTTATTTCTGACAGTTCACAACTGATAAAGTTTGACCATGGGATTTTATTTGTCGGTTATAATTTTTTTCTATTTTTAGTAATTGGATTTAATTGGTGTATATTAATTTTCATCCTGCTGTTATCAGCTTACTACATTATTAATTTGCAGTTATTATAGTCATTATTTTGTAAGTGGGCATTACTATGATAATTTTAAGTTCCGATGATGGTAAGTTTCTGTGTAATGGATCTTTGTTCGTAAATGTAGACTGATGGACATCAGTCTCAGTTGGCGTGGGCACTATTATATGCAATGAACTGAGTTTCAACCAATGTTTCCCGGGTTAGTTGAGACGAGTTTGGAATACGTAAAGTCTTGCAGCGTACTATGCATGCGACACTGGGACCTATCCTTTATAAAAAAACACATACCATGCCTGCAAGATGGATGTTAGAATCGAGGATTAAGTATCATGGAGGGTTCATCTGCTGGATGGTATTGCAAATTAGCTACTGGTATTTTGTATTTTGCTCCCAGAACATCCCGTTTCTTTTGCATTATGCATTATACTCAGGGTGCAGGGATAGCTGCAAAGAAGTAATCCTGCACTCTTGACCATCTACATTGTTTTATTCTGCAATTTTTTTTATTCACACTCTGTTAATTGTATCAAATGATCTGCACGAGTTTACCTAAACATTCAGTGTAATCCGTCCAGATAATGTATTTTCCAGGCATCACAAATGTAGCTCTGAATTTGCTGGGATGGTGATCCGTCTTTCCATGGGCATTTGCTGAAAGTTGTTTTCGTGAACAATGAATTTTATCGTAATAAACCTGTGTAGAGTGGCTTCTTCCATTTCTAATAGGGGCCATATTGGGTTGATATCATTAACTATGCCAAACTTGGTATGGAAGTTATGCATGAATGCTACACTCAAAATTTCCCTTTAGAACTAGCTGCGGTTCCAGCTCCATCTACCAATGGATGAGATTTCTTATTAGTGTATATACGAATCATTGAATTAAAACAGAAACACTAAAACTGTTTTTCCTGAAAAACTATCTATGGAATGATCTGCAAATTGGTGAATTAGGAGGATGGATTTTCCATCTTCAAGGAAAATACCTCTCATCTCCCACTAGTAAAATCCCCTGTTCTGCATTTTGGACATCTACTCTTAAAATACAATTTGCAGTTCACACAGCAGAGGTATTTTTTGTTGGTTCATTTTCAGAATCTTATTAATGATCAGTGATGTAATCCTCGACTTGAAGGACAGCCACTCAATTTTCTCCATTTTCGCCTTTGTACGCCAATGAAAATCTCCTGTAGCGATCATAGACAGCCATGGTGTAGAGGTGGCGTAGAGGTAGTCTGTGGGTCATACACGATTTTTCTCAACTTTATACTCTAATGTGCTGGTTCTTGGTGATCCAAACCTGACTGCTAAATGCCGGTAAATGCTGTATGAGAACTGCATTGACAAATTGGTCATATTGACTGAGTTTATTTTTTTATGGAAGGCACAAGATCGCTCGTTCGTGTGACTATTCCATGTGTACTCCTTTGTGGTCATGGCTCGGTGTTTGACAATTTTGTTGAAGTATGATCTTTTTTTGAAAGGAAAAAAGGCATGGCTCGTAGTGACATGTTAAGGATATTTAGGATGATCATCTAAGACATCGGCCTCAAAGACTGCAATTGCCAACTCCATATCACGTGTGGAGTAGTTGCGCTCATAGACCCTCGGTTGCATGATGCGTATGCCACAACTTGCCCGCACTGCATCGGTACAACACCCAATCTTTCCATGGATGTATTAGTGTACACGGTGGAATCCAAAGTGTCATAAGGGTCATAATGGATGTACTAGTCAATCACTCTTTGAGCATGCGAAAGCTCAACTCACATTTGTCATCCAAACAAATGATATGTCCTTTTATGTCAACTAAGTAAGAGGCAGGATAAAATAGGAAAACCCTCTAACAAATCATCGGTAATACCTGACGAGGTCGAGGAATCTGCGAAATTCAATGACCAGCTTGGGCTTTCCCCAAGACACAACTACCTCAATCTTCACGGTGTCAACTATTTAGCACACTTGTTTAGTACAGTAAGTGGGAGTTGAATTTTCGGTTGTCTCCGTCAAGATTGTGCGTGCGTGCATATACATGCATGTGTGTGTGTTTCAGAGTAGAGTGCTGGCATATATGAGAGCTCTTTTTGAGGGGAGGGACCTACAATTGTTGATTAAGTACATGTTTTCATTTATCGTTGTAGAGTTCACATTGCAATTAGGGCTAGTTATCGAGCCCAACGAGCCTCGGGCTCGATAAGCCTAGCTGGGCTCGGGCTCAGGCCTGGTGAGCTCAAGCCTCTTATCAAGCCATCTCAGTCTCGTTAAGGAAAACATGTATTTTTTGGTACAAAAGTGTGTTCCATAGGCTTGAACGCACAACCTTTTCTTTAAGGATGTCTTCCTTACCAGTAGGCCACTATCTGAGTTGCATAACAAAAGCTAAATTATATTATATATTGTAACATTCAATTTGCTAATAAAAAATAAAAAATACTACATTGCTAATTATAACCTAGAAAAAAAAAGATGAAGTCTAGGAAGTCCAAGTCTACAACATAGTCCACCCAACATTGCCATTCCATAAACTACATAGTCCACCCATCATTCACAATGTTGCAAAACTAATACAAATAAAAATAAACATCATGATTTACTTACTAACCAAAAAATAAACATCATTATATTTCAAATGAGCCTAGTTTTTGTTTGTGTATTATATATATAACATATTTCTTATCGAGCCCCTTATCGAGTTATCGAGCCGAGCCGGTTCGTTAAGCTATCGAGCTCAAAATTCTGGCTCGGGCTCGGCTTAATAGCTTAATGAGTCAGGCTCACGAACCCTTATCGAGCCGAGCAAGAACCTGGCTCATCGAGTCGTGACTCAATAGCCAGCACTAATTGCCACATCTTATTTATATTTTCCTTGCTATCTCCTTTCTGGGACCTTTGGACATTGTCAGAAATTTTGTATATTATGTTTCAAGCTGTAGTATTAGTATTGCTCAGGTAAAAAGAGCCATCTTTAAAATGCTAAAAAGGGTCAGCTTTCAACTCAGTATTAGTATTGCTCAGGTGAGAAATTATGAGGAATTCACTCCACTTGAAGAATTATGCAAAGTGGAAGTGCCACCCACTCCAGGTTGTCGCTGTCTATAGTGTCTCTTCTAGTTATAAAGGACTATCAGCTCTCATATTGGTCTCCTGAGCTTACTGGTATCCTTTGCCATTTGCAACGATGGGCTCGTTGGGTAAGGTTGGAGAGGCAAATTGGTGCTGGTATTTTGTTACAGACAGAGGGATGGCCCTTGGTCATTGACTACGACGATGAAGATCTCCCTCAGCATTCAAACTTCAAATCTGTAAGTGGCCACACATTGTATCTTTTGGCTTTGGCCAATATTTCGGAAGTGCGAATGCTGGATTACACTACTAATCATCTGGCATGTGAGACCTGAGCAGAAGACACATGACCAATACTAAGATGAGAGTTGGATTTGCTGTTAAGAACTGAACTGAAGAAGCTGTTAATTCCCACATATTAGGCGTGCTTCATGTGCAGCATTGACATCGCAGTGTCTCTTTTGGGCCTTCTTATGTGTCCATCAATGACGCAAATAATTCTAAAGTACGTATAGATCTAAGGCCTTCTAATGTGTTCATCGAACATTTGTAAATCTATATTTCAAGTTAGTTCTTGAGGAAGAGATATCATGGCTAACATTGAGATATTTGGAGTGATTTTACATGGTTAGCTGCAAAAGAGTGGACCAAAACTATCCAAGAAATCCTTCTAAGAAAACCAAAATTGGTATTGAGTGCAAGGCTGCATAAATTAGGTAAACATGGATTGATGGGAAGGAGCTGGCAGCTTTCTCAATGAATCAAGAAAAGCCTGACAATGTCTAGAAACATTGTTTCCCAGTTCTTTCTAGAATTCTTTTGCCGACCCCATGTAAGTAAATTCTTATCTTTAGCATAGAGGGTGGAAAGCCATATGTATTTGTGAGGAAATTCCTGGTTGTAGATTCATGGGGATGGCGGTTTTACATGGATGTCCTCTTTTGTGGCCAATCTTTGTAAAATATTCCAACTATTTTTTTAAGAGAAGATTCTAACTCTTGCAATTCATGGAGGAATGAACTTCATTTGGTCAATCTTCTTGTAGCATCTGGGTGCCCTTTGGCTTGGCCTATAGCAGGGCACGCCACACCTGTGGTATGCAAAATGAGCAGAAGCTATGGCTTCCCCAGGGTGGGCAATAAAGCCAAAAGGGCTGCACAATAGTTTTGACAGTGGTAAGTAGTCTTTTGACAAATTTTGCTTGGAGTAGAAGCTTTTGCAAATTTTAAATCTCCACTACTTGAGGTTGGAAATATCTTTCCATCAATGCACCAAACCAGGGTTCAAATCCCACTCTTGCAGGGGTTGCGTTAGGTAGTCGACGGCCAACGTAAAAAATGGTCGAATCTTTCAACATGGATGTGAGCAAGAATCCATGTACCCAACCCTACTTATAGTGGGAGAAGGTTTAGCACATTTTTTAATGCACCAAACCAAACTTCCCTTTCATCTGGCAATAAGCTTGATTTCGTTTTGTTCGCCACTCTATAACTCAGCTAAATCTGTTCACACGCTATGGGCTAACGGGCGATCAGTTGTTTTTGCAGGAAAATCAGTTGGCTTCTTTAACTTGGTGCAGTATCATAACATATAGTGGATGCTCACGCAAAAGGGAACAACTGCAGTAGACCTTTCACATCTTTCTGAATCCACTTATCCTCAGTTCTCTCACGATCTCATGCGGGAGCAAGGCTATGTAAGTCCTATGATCACATACTGATTCGGTGCCTTTTGTCGACATAGTTTTCACTTGCTTGTTTTTAGAACTAAGTTCTGATGTCCTGTCTCCTGGTGGAGACCCTATTAAGAAGGATTTAAGCACCAACTGGATATTCTTTGGAGCTGAAACCGTGTTATCACGTCATCCAGACATCCAATCTGACAAAATATGATGTGCTCACTGATTCACTGGTAGATGGATCATATCAGATTCCATGAACTGGACCAGGTAGGTTCTCAAGCAAAAATCAATTGGTTTAGTGGTTGAGCGGTGTGCCTACCGTTCAAAGGATCATGACTCAGACTGTATACTTACCGTTTCCTCAAAAAATGACGACTGTGTAAAAGTTAATTTCACTCTTATTTTTTGTATTTTAGAGATATCCAGGGGACAAGCCGCTGCCGGATCTTTTGCAATGCAGACTGCTCGACCTGCTGATCTCATCTACGAAGGGTTCGCTGTGCAGAAGATTGCCAATATGTTCCGTTCAATCACTGGTCACATAATGTGATATTTCTTAGCATAAGTTTGAGCAGCATTTTTAGAGTCAGTTTTCAGTTTACTTCCAAATCAGTTGCTTATGTAATCATCAAACCTCCAGGCTACGCAAACGGTTCATATAATAAGGTTCCAAATCTTGGGATCTATATCAAAAAAGACCACGATAGAAAGAATTATAGTATTTTAATTGTGATAATGTGATACCTGACATTTTGATGTCGCAAACCATTGTTAACTGTAGTATACTTTTGTTGTTGGTTAAGGGCAGGTGTGTAGATCGGGGAGGGTGGTGGCAGCTTCTGATTCTTCTATTGTACGATGATATGTTTGATTAAAGTTACATGAAATATATTTACGTTGTTCTAGTATAATTCTCTGTTTCCCTATAAGCTTGAAGTCATGTTTCAGTTTGCCTCCTTTTGTATGTGAATTTTTCATATTTTGGTCAACATGGAAGTTCCTGTGGTTGGAAAAAAGAAAGGAATTTGTCAGATTGTGAAAATAAGCGAGGATTGATGATTGATGACGAGAGATTTCACAAGCGAGGAGGATGATTGATGACGAGAGACGCGATTTTTGAAGATGAATTTTGAAGACTCTTGCGGGAATGCAAAAAATACTGATGCAGTTGTCCCAATGTTAGCCAGAACATCTTGCCACCATTTTCGAGGATTGATGATTGTCAGAAAGGATTCCTGTGAAAACAAGCGAGGAGGATGATTGATGACGAGAGATTTCACAAGCGAGGAGGATGATTGATGACGAGAGACACGATTTTTGAAGATGAATTTTGAAGACTCTTGTGGGAATGCAAAAAATACTGATGCAGTTGTCCCAATGTTAGCCAGAACATCTTGCCACCATTTTCTAGCGTTAATGACGACGACAGATCATCTGATGACCATGGTGCAAGACTCCAGGCTTTATCGTGAGTCGTTTATATTTACGGTTAGGATGAGGTATCCCAACTAGTGAAAATTCAAATATAATAGCCAACTGATGTGCGAGCAAGGATAAAGGTAGTTCAGGGACGGATTGTGAGCCTGTCGGTGAGTTGAGTTGGCTAGTGCATCATAGTTGGTAGAAAGAGTTTGCAAAGCATGCAATGTAGTTGTTCCTTTCCCATGATTACAGAAATAAATATCTTGCAGAACAAAAGACTATCGCTACTCGTTTCGGTCGTGAATGCCATATTCGAATATTAGAATGTTAGAGTTTCTTATATACGATTAGATGTAAATGTGAATGCTAGTCTCTTTTAGTTTTTTGCACATGACTACATATGAATTTTCGTGTGTGTGTGCGCGTGCCATTTGGGAGTAGGGGTTACTTTTCCCTATTTGTAAATCAATCAATGTCTATTAAGTTCTTTCATTGCTCCCATCATTAGAAGGCGCTTGGATTTTATTTCCATTAATTTTGTTAAATCAATTACCA
>JAZKJV010005838.1:0-37380 GCA_037367405.1 Ottelia alismoides
TGGTAAAGCCCGCAGCGGCGTTACGGAAGTGATGGTTTGGAATCAATAACTAAGCTAGTTAGCTAAGAAGTGAGCAGTGAGCAGTGAGCAGTGAGCAGTGAGCAGTGAGCAGTAAGCAGTAAGCAGTAAGCAGTAAGCAGTAAGCAGTAAGCAGTAAGCAGTAAGCAGTAAGCAGAAAGAGCGTAGCGATTTCTGCTCCCCCTCGCCCCCGGTACTCCGGGGGAGAGGGGGTTGGGGGGTTGGGGGGGTGAGGGGGCGCGCATGGGCTTGTAGTGCACTACCGCTTCGATGCTTGTGCGCCAACGTCCGAAGCACGGCGCCGCGAATTACTTTACGCGTAAAGCAATGCACAGCGCATCGCTCCGAACCACAGCCTCAAGCATCACAGCGTCACGGTGCTCCAAACCCATGCACGCCCCTCACCCCCCAACCCCCTCTCCCCTGTGAGTACACAGGGGAGAGGGGGAGCCATGTTCGCTGCGCTCACAGCAAGCAGAAAGAGCGCAGCGATTTCTGCTCCCCCTCGCCCCCGGTACTCCGGGGGAGAGGGGGTTGGGGGGTGAGGGGGCGCGCATGGGCTTGTAGTGCACTACCGCTTCGATGCTTGGGCGCCAACGCTCGAAGCACGCCGCCGCGAATTACTTTACGCGTAAAGCAATGCACGACGCATCGCTCCGATCCACAGCCTCAAGCATCACAGTGTCAGGGTGCTCCAAGCCCATGCGCGCCCCTCACCCCCCAACCCCCTCTCCCCTGTGAGTACACAGGGGAGAGGGGGAGCCCCTGCGCTTTGACCTACTCCCACTGCTTGAACGCCAACGCTCGAAGCACGCCGCCGCGAATTACTTTACGCGTAAATCAATGCACGACGCATCGCTCCGAACCACAGCCTCAAGCATCACAGCGCCAGGGTGCTCCAAGCCCATGCGCGCCCCTCACCCCCCCAACCCCCTCTCCCCTGTGAGTACACAGGGGAGAGGGGGAGCCCCTGCGCTTTGACCTACTCCCACTGCTCAAGCGCCAACGCTCGAAGCACGCCGCCGCGAATTACTTTACGCGTAAAGCAATGTACGACGCATCGCTCCGATCCACAGCCTCAAGCATCACAGCGTCAGGGTGCTCCAAGCCCATGCGCGCCCCTCACCCCCTAACCCCCTCTCCCCTGTGAGTACACAGGGGAGAGGGGGGGCCCTGCGATTTGACCTACTCCCACTGCTTGGGCGCCAACGTCCGAAGCACGCCGCCGCGAATTACTTTACGCGTAAAGCAATGCGCGACGCATCGCTCCGAACCACAGCCCGAGATTAGGGCTTTACTTTTCCGTCTCGGGTTTTTGATGGATCGATGATATCTTTCTCGGCTAGCTTGGTGGCTAGCTTGGCTGAGAAGGGGAAGTCACGAGGTGCGAAGCAGTTGTTTTGATTGCACACCTGCATGTTCACTTTGCCTTTCATCTCGAGCGAGTCTAACGTAACACTGTTGGCCACATCCAGCGGTGCATACCAAGTGGCCACGCCTTGGTGAACTTCTACTTCCATGTCGTTGAAACTTGGCTCGGGATATTTTTTGGGCTCTTCGAGCGAACGGAATTCGTTCAGTTTATAACTATCCGATGCGTCCATCTTGATCTTGGTCTTAACCGGTCCGCCCGCTTTTTGTGTCAGTGAGAAGATCTTGTGACCTTCGGCAATCTTGGCGCGAATCACCAGCAGTGCTGGCCTATCGCCCTGCGCAGGTTGGATGTGAGCTTCCACGGAAACGAGCGCGTTCTTTTGAGCGGCTGGCTTTTCTGGTGCAGGTTTTTCTGCGGGCTTCTCTGGTGCCGCTGTGGTCGACGGGCCAGCTTCATCAACTGCTTTGCGAATGGCTTGCATCATCCCTTGGAAGGGACCTTCACCACCGCCAACTTTGACATGCACAATTTTGCCAGCAGGATCGATGACATAGGTGGTGGGCAAACCATTAACTTTGTACAGAGGAGCAACTTGATCTTTATCCATTCCGACAACGAACTTGAGGCCCTTTTCCTTCATCCAGGCGTTGATCACCTCGGGCTCTTCGTTTTGATCGAGCGTTATCAGTTGGACTTTATCTGGTGGTAGCTTGGCAATCTCTGCGACCATGCCCGGTAACTCTTCGACACAGTAGCCGCACCAGGTTGCCCAAAAGTCGAGCACTACGACTTTGCCACGATAGTTTTCTAAGTCGATGTCCGAACCATCGAGGCTTTCGACGTTGAACGCAGGAGCATCTTGTCCGACCATGGCCCCCTCTTCGCCTCCTTGCCGCCGCCACCTCCAGGGCCATCCTTGGGCACCGGCAGTTGTTTGCCAAGTTTGAATCGCCACAACTGCCCTTCGTAATCAGCGGCCGCAGTGATCTGGCTGCCGCTGCGCAGTTCGACGATCTCAGCGGTAGGCAACTCTATGCGTCCATAGTTTGGCGACGAACCAACTACCGTTTGATTTCCCCAGCTCTCGAGCTTAAGCGTCAGCTTGGTGCCATCGCTGATCACCAATTGAACATCCGTCAGCTTGCCAGGCTTGGGAGGCACGAGCGGAACCTCTGGTTGCACAGCATCATCTTGAGTTTTTTCGCCCTGAGCTTTTTCTCCTTGCGCTGCCTCACCCTTTACAGCTTCTCCTTGCTCAGACTCATCGGCCTGGTCAGGCGGCGACTCAGGTGGCGTTTCTTCGACCGGTGGCAGGTCGGGCCAAAGCAGGGACGATACCAACGAACGGTTAATGGCTAAGTGCCGACCACCGCTGCGGACCGTGACGGTATCGTCGTTCATCGACACAATATCAGCTCGCCATAGATCGCTATTGCGACCAATCAGCAGACTGCGCGCGGGTTGATGCATCACAAAGCGTGGCTCGGTCAGCGCGACCTCGCGGCTTTCGTGGTGGATAAAAGCGTTGCGAACCGAATAGGAA
The DNA here is from genome assembly GCA_037367405.1 of Ottelia alismoides. NCBI lineage: Eukaryota > Viridiplantae > Streptophyta > Magnoliopsida > Alismatales > Hydrocharitaceae > Ottelia > Ottelia alismoides. The sequence goes on from JAZKJV010005838.1 coordinate 2,937, forward strand.
TTTTCTTGTTGAATCGAGGTGATGGACAGTTTGTCGTTCAAGGCAATGGCCACACCGCGCGACGAAGCCGTAGAAAGTTTTACTTTCTCACGGTAGTGCTCCGATCCATTGATAGTGGCAATTAGCTCGGAATCCACGATTCTGAAATTGCACACAATGGCATCGGTATCGCTAAGCACCTTGGCATCGTTCGAGAAACCCATTGGGTCTCTGCCCACGCTGATGGATATCCGCCCTCGATCGATGGGTGTTACAGAAAGATACAATCGAGTACATGGATCAGAGGGCGTATCCACAAACAGCTTGATTTCGAGTTTCGGCACGTTCTCAGGGTTGACCAATCCGGCCGCGGTCAGTTTTGTTCCGGGGATTGTCAGCGTGAAGCTGCCGGTCTCGAGCAGCGAAGGATGCCATGCAAAGCGTTTGCTCACGGGGCCGCCACCGTTAGGTCCGGGCGGTTCCTCGACGTTCGAGATTTGCCAAGGCGGATTGTCGATCGTCGATTGGGCTGCGACTGGCACGCCCATCCTACAACGCACGACCTCGCTGACGGGGAACAGGATCTTCTTTTGAAAGGCCTCGATGTTCAACTGGCCCGACTGCAGACTCAAGACGCGAACTGGAAAGCGATCACCATTGCGCAGATAAAGTTCATCGCGATAGCCATCCGGATTTTTTAGCGACTTCCATTCAAGTGACTTCCGAACCTGTTCATTGGCCGGATCACTGCTTTGAATCCCAAAGCTCGCACCTAACAATGAGACAGGCTTGTCACTACCGACTAACCTCCACTGCAAGCCACTGGACGCCCCTTCTTCGTTGCTGAGCCAACCATGGCATTGACCTTCTGTTGTCTCCAGCCGATGTGTTGCCACTTCGTTTTCCTTGCCTGCCAGTTGAGGAAAATCGAGACGTTGACTGCGGTCCAGGCGAATCGCTATCGCCTGCGAGCTCACATCGGCAAGTAGTTGTAACCGGTTATCAGCAATGCTCTGCAAATCACCCGCCACACGCGAGCCATCGCGCAGCTCAATTCTCGTAAGCGATTTACGATCTCGCCCCTGTTTGTTTTTGTCAGCAGGTTCGATGGCCGAGCATGCGATATGCGTCAGGTAAACGTCATCTTTGCCAACTTGAATCAACTCTTGATCCGCAGCGCGTCGAATTGACCACGTCTGGCCATCAAAGCCCTCCACAGAGCCAGTGAAAGTGCCTTGTTTGGTCGCGATGATTTCCTGCTGTAGATTCATATCCCCAGGCACTGTCATCACCACCAAGTTATCTATCGTGAGGCGACCGTTTTGATTGAGCACAAAGATGCCAGGTTCGAAATCATCGGTCAGCGGATTCAGCGCGATCGTGGCTAGCAACTTACCCGCGGTATCGAACGCCTTCATTTGGCTGGCTTGAGGATCCCACTCAAACACTAAACGCAGAAAGCCGGATCCCATATCGACTTCTTCGAGGATAATGTCAAACGAGTCCTTTTGCTGTAAGACCATTGCGTCGGAGAACATCTCGAGCCGGGGAAGTTGTTCCAAGACGCCGGGGTCCATCTTCATGACGACCGTGCTCGATTCTGGACTCTTGTCCGGTGCTTCTTTGTTGGAATCTTCTTTGTTGGAAACTTCGTTGTTAGCTTCTTCTTTGTTAGCCTTGGGCGCATCCAGTTTGCCCCATTTCTTAGGCACAGCAAAACCAAACTTCATGTCCAATGTGCCTGCCCAACGAAAGGCTACATCGATCAGCGTTTTCTCTTGAACAGCTAGTTTTTTGAAGACCAGGTTTTCTTGGGGAAACACGAGTTGGCCTTGAGCCGTATCCAACAGGCTCTGCTTTGATTGGCGATCAGCGTCCCAATCTTCAACGCTCAGCGGTCCTAGCCAGCGACCAACTGAGCCAGCCAGGTTGACCAACGATCGCAGGTTCTCGCGTGGAATCGTCACTACGCCGAAGTTCGCATTTTCCAGACGCACTGCGTCTCGATCCAAGCTGACAACATCACCAACTATCAGATTGCCTTGAGTCGTTTCCACTCGAAATCTGCGCCTGGCGAGTTTAGCGGGCTGGTCATACTGCCATGCGATCGAGCGCAAAGATCCAAGGCGGAGTTGCACTGGTTCCTCAAACAAGCTCGAGTCCCAGGACAGAGCTTGCGGGCTGGCTTCGACAACTTGCCCGGCTAGTTGGTCGCCACTGCTCCATTTCAGAACAGACTTCGAAGGCAAGTCGGATGGCTCGCTGGCAGGCAACGAACAGGTCTGCAACCAACAGGCACAAACTAGTTGAACAGCGCAACTAAGCGAGCAGGGTAGCCACCGTCGCCAGACGGTGGTGGCGAAAGTTAACGCTCTCCAGCGCTTGGCAGCGGTGGCTACAGAAGCTTGATGAACTCGCGGCATGTTATCGCTCATAGATCGGTAGGAATCTGAAGTTCAGAGCCAAGGCCAGCATCGACATGGCCGTGCTAAACGCCGGTCCATGCATAGTAGTGCCGATTTGGCCTTCGGGAGTTTGCAATTCGCGGAAGTGGCTGATCAACCCTGCGTTCCAGGTTTTCCAACCGTCGTAATTTGCTTGGAAGAGTGCCTGTGCCTGATAGTAGCGCTGGTACTCGGGGAACCCGTAGTTAATGTCTTGCGGATCCAAGCGTTGACCCAGAAAGTCTTTGACAGCTTTCAATTCAGGCCAGTCGTGTCGCTTGCCAATAGAAAAAACCAGGCACGCGATGGCGGGACGTGCAGGGCCAGTGTCGAACGCCAGGTCGGCATAGGCCACGCTGCCTGCTTCCACCGAGGTCATGCTCTTCATGTAATTCAGCGCACCGTCAATGCACTCATCGGGGACATTGATACCAGCGTTGCGAGCCGCTAACAGTCCCATGAGTACCGCGCCGACGATGGAAGTATCCGCGGTAGTTTCCTTCGGACCGTATCTCCAGCCCTTGAGTGGATTGGTTTTCTGCGAGGTAACGGCCAGCCTGACCGCTAGCTCTAGTGCTTCACCAATGGATCGTCGACTCTCATCCGCGGTATCCGCTTCGTTCCAGAGCAACTCATCATTGACTGCACCGTAGGCTTCGGCCAATGCGAGCATACAAAACCCATGCACATACATGTTCTCGGGGATGTAGCCGGTTTGAGGATTCTGCTTACTGATAATGAAGCGCACAGCAGACCGCACGTTCTTGGCGTACTTGCCAAAGTTCGGATCCTCTCCAGTGGACAACAATGCCATGACCGACAAGGCGGCGATGGCCGGCCGTTCGCCAGTTGTTCCGCTCCAGCTGCCATCTCCTTCTTGCGTGTTGGCCAGGTAGTCAGCCGCCTTTCGATAGATCGCTCGCACATCGGGTGCTACGCCAATGTCTTGCCGCACTTCGAACTGCGCCAACGCGCTAGGACCACTGACCGTAATCGAAATCACGGCCAACAGAATGGTGAAGATCGTTTTCATAGTGACTACTTTTGTTCGACTGGTACAGCTATCGGGGCACCGTTCATGGTCGCTATGCCCCTGCACATTCCCAGTTTTAAGTCGATCAGTTCGAACTGTTGGGGATCGAGGACATCACGAATCTTTTGTGGCTCAACTTTGGCCAATTCCATCACGAAACGTAAACCCTGTCCACCCATGAGCGCCATACCCATCGCCGCAGGATCATCGTTATTGGGTGCTGGCTCGGGCTTGGCCAGTTGCTCAAGTACCAAGGCGGCGAGTTTGTTCTCTTGGTCTTGTCGGAGGACTAAATCGACGCTCAGCGAAGCGATGCCTGCGGCGACCATCGCTTTGTCGACGTTTTGTTTTTGCGCCGCGATCGCTTGCTCATACTTGAGGTATTGTTCGGGCTTTAGTACCGATTTGACCAGCTTCTGCCAGTCAGCATCTTCGTGGGGCTTGGTTTCCGGATTAAAGGTGTCATCGAACATGAACTTTGTGTTCACATCGACATCGGCATAGCTCTTGACTTCAGCCAGCTTTACCAGTGGTTCATCATCTTTGGGTTTAGGTTTTGCGGCAGGCGCCCCCGCCTACGGGCATGACTGCTCCAGCCATCATTCCCATGCCCATGCTTTTCACGAACTCTTGAGACTTATCCTTGGCCAGCCCCTTCGCGCCGACCACCAGCTTCGACTTTTGTGCATCCTCGAGCTTGACCGCCGCACTGATGCGACTGACTTCGATCGCATACAGGTTCAGCAAGTGATACTGTTTAGCGCCACCCATTTGTTCTTTCGAAGGCATACCCATTGGGTTACCAACGCCCTGCACTTCGATGGCACCGGCCGGTATTGGGACCTGCGCCACCAGTGTCGAGGCCAAGGGTGCTACTACGATGATTAAAGTCGACAGGGACAAGGTTAAGTTCATAAGGCAGATTATCTTCTTCATATCAACGCTCCGTTGGTTTCAGTTCAAATTCGTTCAACTTAGAAGATCATGGTTGGTTGCTAATTGCCTTCGGCTGGGAGCCCCAACATTTCAGCAGGCATCTGATCCATCATGTTCTTCAGGTTGTCGAGCTTGAGACTGATAAGCTCAAACTGCTGAGGAGTGAGAGTGTCGCGTAGCAATTTGGTCTCCACTTTGGTAAGTTCCATCGTGAACTGCTTGCCTTCCATCTGTAACGATACGGTTAGCAGATTGCTTGGTCGGGGTTCACTTTTGGCAATTTGCTCAAGGACCAGCCCTTGAGCTTGCTCTGCTGGTCGTTGGTCAGTCCCATCTCCAGGCTGAGTACAGCCACGCCAGCGTCGACCATGGCTTTGTCCGTTCTGAGTTTGTTGGCCGCGATGACTTGTTCGTACTTGGTGGTTTGCTCGGGTTTCAAGATAGATTTGACTAGCTTCAGCCAGTCAGCATCTTCATAGGGCTTACCTTCAGGCGAGAAACCGCCGTCGAGCATTTGCTTGGTGCCTGCATCAATGTCGGCAAAGCTCTTGACCTCGACAAACTTTACTTCCGGTTCGTCATGCTTGGGTCGGCCGACCGGAACTGCTCCGCCCACCGGCATCCCCGCGCCCAACCCCATCTCCACCATGCTTTTGACGAATTGTTGGGACTTTTTCTTGGCCAACCCTTTGGCGCCAACGGTTAGCTTTGTCTTTTGCGCATCCTCAAGCTTCACAGCCGCATCAAGGCGACGCATTCCATGGCATAGATACTCTGCAAATGGAACTGCTTAGCACCACCCAGTTTTTCTTTGGAAGGCATATCCACTCCATCGCCAAGCCAAATGCGCCGCCCTGCACTGCCTGGGCTGGAACTGGAACAGGATCTTGAGCGACGATGGTCGTGCACATCGGCATGGCAACCAGTGCCAATACCAATACGTTTCGAGTTGCTCTTATAAAGCGGCCAGGTTTCTGCATGTCAGTCTCCTTATATTGCGAAGGTAGTATTCGAGTCATCAGTTGCTATTTCGCTCCATCGCCTGGTAGAGGCGATCCAAGCCAGATCGAAACTCGGATGGGACCGAGTCGGTTTCATTGCCCGCTGACAGTTCGACGTTTCGTTCAGGTCGGGCCAGCTCATCGGCTGCTGTTCTGTCAAGTAAATCGACAAGGCCTTCCAGATCGGCACCGTTTCGGTTGCCATCACTGGGAGAACCGGAACCGCCTTGGCCTTTACTCTTCTTGCCCTTCTTTGAGTTTCGTAGCAACTCGATAGCCTCGGTTTCTGCGGCGATGGTTGGACCGGCGGTCTCACCTTTCTCCAGCAACATCTGTGCATCGCGCATCGCTTCCGCGGCGGCAGTTAGTCGCTGAATATCCCGCCCGTAATCCTCTTGTCGTTTGGTAACGCGATGACTTGATCGATGACCTTCAAAGTGCGACGAGCCAATTGGAGCTGTACGTTAGCAAGTTCTCCCGTTTGTTTTTCAATACTGCTTGCAGCCAGTTCTGCGCGTGATTGTTCTAAGGCACGAGTCTCTTCCCGCAATTCGGTCTCTCGTTTGAGCACGCGCATCAGTTCGGCGACTAACTCAGGTGGCAAACTATTCTTTTGCTCCTTTTTGCCTGCCGGACACTTTCCTTGCATTAACTGTTCAGCCCAGCGGTGGAACTGTCCGCCAGGTACTCGCACTGGGCAGTAGCGACGCCCGAATCATTGATATTCAATTGCTCTGGTACGTGATTGCATTTGGCCAGCACATCTTCGCCCGACATGTCGTCCCAAGACCTCTTGTACTTGTTCGTTGGGTGTTCGTTCCAGGCTAGATTCCATGTCCTCCATGACGAGCTGCAATTGCTTTGACATGCCATTGTGTCTGGCAGACAACAGTCCCAGTCTGCGTAGGAGAGCCTCCCGGACCGTGGCAGTTGGCTTACCGAATTCCGCTGCGCTAACCTGGCCAATATCCGCCGCCATTTTTAGTTCTTGCTGGCGGAGGGCCTGCAAGCGCACGGCAAACGATGTCGCTTCGATCTGGTTCATTAGCGTACGCATACGCTCGAGGACAGATTGGTAGTCCGCCAGCAAATCCTCTTGTACTTCCAGAGCTTTCGGTAAAGACGCCGCCGATTGAATGGCGTTCTTGGCTGACTCCTCCAAGTGTCGCGCGGTGGCTGGCATCTTCTGCTCGGCAATCACTGCCAGTTCAGAGATTAAGCTCGTCAGTAGTTCCAGATGTTGAGGTTTGATCTTGCTGTTCTGTGTGCAGTCGCCAACGATTTGGCGCGAGAGTTCATTCAAGCTTTGCAATCGTTTACCTTGCGCGATCTCGGCCGTACTCTGCCGCTCCAAGGCGCGCAGCGACTTGATCGAACCTTGTTCTTCCTTGGGCTGAGTACTCAATTCTTGATTGACATGAAACAGTTGTTGCTCGCGATCGTAGTTTTCAAAGCATTGACGTATCCAGGCATCGATGCGCCGCATCAGCCACGTGGCATGATCGGCTTCAGAGAGAATGTGCACGATGAAAGGAGCCGAGTATTGCCGAGGTCGATCGGGCAAGTAGTCCTCGGCAAATACTCGCATTTCAATCGATTGCGGTTGGATCTGATCACGCTTTGGATTCAACGTGCCACTCAGTCCAGCCAGGCTCGTTTGGTCGGGTGAGCCAGCGTAGATAACGCGCTCGCCCTCCAGCGCTTGGTTTGGTTCATCCTTGGCCTGAGCATCTTCAGCAGGAATGACTGCGCCAGCCTCGACGTACGGTTTCCACTCTAAGCCGATGCGTCGCACACCGAAGTCATCGTTGGCATCCACCTTGAACGTCAGCACAGCCAGTTCCATCAAGACCGTTTGCTTGCCCAGTTCGCGCACTGATACGGTTGGTGGCGCATCGGGTACGACGTTCATCTGCAATTTCAAAGGGACGGCGGGTGACAATCCCCAATGATCGGTCCACGTGAGCTTGAGCGCTTTCGATTCGGAACTTTCGATTAGTGGTGAAGTAACGCGATCACCATCCACTTGCATGGGCTGATCGTTGACTTGAGCTTTAACGAGCTCTCGACTGCCGGTGGCGCTGATTTGAACCTGGCTGCCTTTGACGATATTGATTGCACCACCGCGAACAGGCAGGGAGGTCAGCTCGGTGCGTTGCAGATAGGCGGGTAACTTTACATGCGCAGTCAGGCCGCCGAGTTCGGGTCGCGGTTCGGGCTGGATCGTTAACCGGGAGATGGCATCGCCAATTTTCACCGTAGCGCTGGTGGCTTCTTTGCGCGGTGGAATTCGGAAATCAAACTGACGATCGCGTGCGTCGGCTTTTACGAGTTGGTTCGCAACGTGCAGTGTGCCTTGATCGGGTGACCATTTCGAATTCGATGCCAGAGTTACAGGAAGTTTCGATTCCTCGGAGCTGGGCACCACCAGTGCTTCAGGCAGTGGCTCGATAGTGGCAAAGGTGAAGCGCTCGATTAGTGCCCAGGGTGATAACCAGCGATGAAACGCATTGACGCTGGCTTCGGGAAACATCGCGACCTGAATCAATACCAAGAACAGGATGGAGCCTGCAGCGAGCGACCAAGCACGATGGCGCGGACGCGGCACATTGCCCACGAAACTCTCCTTGGCCATCTCTCGATCGGCTTGCAACAGCGCAGCCCGCACGAGCGTTTCGCTTTGACCAGCTTCGTTCTTTGAATGCGCCAGTTCGACGATTCCCAATAAGTGATCGCCCACGCGCGGCAATTGAGATTTGAGAATGCGCGCGACTTGTTCCAAGCGGCGACTTTGCCATACCCAGCGATATATGGTCCAGGGCAAACAGGTCGCGAGTATTCCAAAGGCCGCGATCCATAGCACCGATCGCAACCAGCGCGATGGTTCGGATACGCGATCCAAAACGAATAGACATACGTACGAAAGACACAACGCCAGCGTGACAGCGCAGAGGGCTTCGATCAAGCGGATGGAGCGAACGCGCGCGCGGTATTCATTCAGAACGCGCTGGACACTCGGTGGTACAGTGCGCGATATCTCAGACTGCGAATCGTTATTGGAAGGCTGCATTTAGACGACTCCTGCCAGTTTGCGACCGACCCAGAACACTGTGACCAATAACAAGAACAAGGCTGCGGTGGCGGGATGAGCCCACAACTGCGTGCGTTTGATTTGCGGTGCCGGTTCGGTCAGTTGGCCGATCTTCTCGAACAGTGAAGTAGTATCTTCACCAAGCATGAAGGCCTGGCCGCGACTGATGGCGGCGATCTCAAACATGGTTTCGCGATTAGCCGGTTTGCCAATGCGTTCCAGTTCAGCACCTTGAACTTCGATAGTGGTTTCGATGGTCTCGTTACTCTCTTGCGCCGAGAGTTTGGCTTGATATTGACCAGCTTCGCTAGGAGTAAATTGACCTGCGTATAAACCCCAACTGTCTTCGGCCTGGGCTGGTAGCAGTTTGATGAGTTGCGATTTGCCGGAAGGCGAAATGATTTGTACTTGCACATTGCCCATGTGCAGTGGTTCGCCATCGGCACCCATCACGTTGGCATTGAGTGTTAGCGTGCTGTCGGTCTTGGGGCGATCCGGTGAATAAAACAATCGCATCGATTGACCACCGGCCATCTTGCGTTGGTATGCCATCCAGCGAACGACTTGTCCCCAGAAGCGATAGTGGTATTTATCTTCAACACCTTCGCGCCATCGCCACGCGCCGTCGCTGCCCATATAGAGGACTTTGCCCACACCTGCCGTCTTGGTCACCATCAGCGGAATGCGCCCAAAGCGATTCGATTCCGTAGCATGTACTGCCAGAACTTGAGACCCCGTCTTGGCACGCTCCACCGCCGCATACCATTGGAATCCCGGCAGGTTGCGCCACAGACCGCGATTGGCATCCGGCGAATCGGCCAGTTTGGTGAGTAGACTGGCACTGCCGGCTTCGGTCAGTTGCAATTGAGCCGAAGTAGCGCTGCCGATGCCCATCTTTTGCGTGGCATCAAAGGTGACTGGCAAGAGGTCGGACAGTTCGGTATCAACGAGTGTGAGATGATGGCCGTGAATGCCTGGCATAAAGACCAGTCCCACTGCATGATTGCGGACTACCGTCTTGATCCGCTCGCAATCATCAATCGTCAGTTGCCCTTGCTCCAGGCCAATATCACCCAAGAAGATCACATCAAACTTGGCCAACTCTTCAATCGAATCGGGTAGTTGGGTGAGATAGTTCTTACCCTCGCTATGTTGTGCCAGCTTGGGATGGATCAACACGCACGACACGTCGACGCCCGGATCGCGCATCAAGGCATTGCGCAAGAAACGATACTCCCAGCGCGGATAAGTATCGACCACCAATACACGCAGCGACTCTTGCCTGACCGATATCGTCGCCGACATCAGGTTGTTAGCCTCGGATACTTCGCCTTCGACAGTTGGAATCCGCAACGTCAAAGTAAAGTTGCCGATGCTCTTGGGTTTCCAGAGCAGAGCATCGTTGATCACGCCACCAGCCGGCAATTCAATCTCGCTGGTTGACTCTTGGCCATCATCGCTGGTAAGCACAGCCTGCAGAGTCATTGCCCGCGCGAGCGTACTGCGAATGGTGTAAGGCACGCGCGTCGGTTTGCCGATGACGGCAAAGGTGGGCGCATCGAGTGAGGAGACTTCCAGATCAGGTAAGGCCACCGCGCTGCCAGCACAGACGGTGAAGATGGGCGACTTCTTCAACCGAAAGTCGGCGGCGACATCCGATGGGGGCTGGCCGCGATTCCACGATCCATCGCTGATCAGCACGGTGGCCAAGAGATTGGTGTGCTGGTTGGATGTTTCTTCCAAAGCTCCGGAGATATCTGTGCCATTGGCTGCAGGCGCTGCCGCCGAAGAGAATGGTTCGACAACGATGTTAAACTTGTCCGCATACTGTTGCCACTTTTCGCTATGAGTCAGTTCCGCGATAGCTTCGCGACGACTGATCAGCGTGCCATCTGCTGAGCCATCGACTGCTATGTCTTTGGTTTGCATGCTGCCTGAATCATCCCACAGCACGGCAATGGTCGGCTTGTCTTCAGGAGTGAATTGCTGCAACTGTTCGGGTTGATTCAGTACGATGAGAACCAACGATACAATACCCAACCGAATCGACTCCAGGATGACGATTGGCCGGCGATAAAAGCTGCGATGCATGGCCGTTAGCGCGAGCGCCGCAGCGGCGAGTAGCACTATAGCGCTAAACAGCAGGGCAATGGTCGAAGTTTCGAACGAGAGGCTGGCTAGGAACATCATGCTGCTGCCCTCACCTGGTTGGCAAGCGATACTGGTTTCGAAGAACGCTTGGGCGGTAACGTCAGCATCGCTTCGGCCAACAATGCTAGTAGCATCAAGACAGCCAGGCTCTTCCAGACTTCACTGGCTAACGAACTAGTTTCGGTACCGCGACCATCGATCAGATGGAAGTCCAGTTGGCCGAAGAGTTGTTTGATCGTGTCGGTTTCAAGAGCGACGGCTTGATCTTCATCAAGCGGACGATTGATGGCCAGCAGAGTTGGATCGCTATGGTATACGCCAGATATGTGAGGCCGGGCTGACGCAGGCAGCGGTGGCGCATCGTCCGCGCGCGGATTGGAGGCCAGGACTTGCATGGCCGCCGCAGCTTGCGATCCTTCTTCTCCGGCAGCAATCGAATGGTTGCCCGCGTTTCTCTCGAAAGCCGACTCTAAGGAACGCTGCACCATGACGTAGAGGCTAATTACATTCTTATCCAGCGTTGAATGGGTGCCCACTGGCCAGGTCGTTAGCGCCACTACGCCACCTCCCGCAGCGGAGTTCTTGGTAATCAAGGGTTGACCATTGCCAAGTACTGCCAACACTTGATGAGCGCCATTTAATCGACAGGCTTGATAGATGGAGAGTTGGTCCATGGGCAAACTGGTACCATCGCTCGAGCGCCGCAATAGATCGCGCTCGCTTTCCCAATTGGCCACGCGCTGACCTTCTTCCCAAGTTTGCCACTGCCCCCAGCTGAGGCCCATGAACTGCGCATCGTCAGGGTTCGCAGGCGGCAACAGGATCAGCGTTCCGCGCGACTGAACATAGTCTTCGACTTTTTGGGCAAGTGTGCCGGTTGGTAAACCGCCTTGCCAGGCTATCAAGTGGAACGCAGACAAGTCGAGCGCGGCGACTTGATCGACACCGACCACGGTGACGTTGGCCTGGCTATTCTCTTGCATTGGCACCTTGGCCGTTAACTCGATGGGCCGAATGACTGTTGGCTGTTCGGCTACGATCAATGTTTGCCTTGCGCTGACCGGTGCGAAGGTGAAGTAGTAACGATTGTCGGCTGGCTGGCAATCGCCTGGCAGTTCGACATAACCCCAACCCTTTTCGGTTTTTTCAGCCAGTGGGATACGATGATCCGTTAACTCGGCCTGGCCGCCTTGCAAGGGAACGCGGAGCATATGGCGAGCGCTGCCAATCATGATGGTCAGCGGTACTTCTTGAGTTCGGTTCTCCTTAGCGCTGCTGTGAACCGACAAATCGATGGCCAGTTCGGGCGACTCGGCCGACCCGCGCAGTTCGCAGCGCTGAACGCGCACCGAAAGATTATCTGGGGAGGGGTCGGGCAAGTGCAGGTATTGCCATCGTACGCCTTTCAACTGCGCGAACTGTTTCTCCAGCGCTGGCCACTGGCTACTGCTGGCTTGCCAATCGTTGTCCGAACCGTCGGAACAGATCCACACATCGGTTCGGCCCGTTTGATTGTTCTTGACGAAGTTGAACACGGTCTCCAGCATGGCTGGCATGTTGATTTGTGCGTCGATGGGGGAGCTAGCGGCAATGTCGAGCAGGTCGGCTGGCTTCTGCAATGAAATCACTTGGCTTAGGAGTGACTGACCGTTGACATCGATCGCTGTCGAGTCAACTACGTAAAGCTTCGAGTTCGTACCGGAAGCTTCCAGCGTTGAAACAATCGTCTGTAAGCCTGACTGCAATTTGGAGAGGCCGCCTAAAGAGGCTTGTTGTTGCATGCTGGCCGAGCGGTCGAGCACGATCAGTATTGTTTGAGCCTGGCCACCTGCGATTGAACCAAACAGGCCTGAGGAAAGAGGTCGCGTAAGCAAGAAGATCAAGCCAGCCACAGCCAGCATGCGCGCGAACATGATAAGCCAATGGCGCAGTCGTTGTCGGCCACCGCGTATTTGCTGCGCGGCAATCAGAAAACGCATGGCTCCCCAGTCCACGACTTTGTGACGGCTTTGGTTCCACAGATGAATTACCACTGGCAACAGCACAAACGGCAGGAGTGCTAACCAAATTGGATTGAGTAACGTCATTGGCTTGGTTGAACTCGATGAAGTCTATTTGCTCTTGGGCGAGCGCTGCAGCAGCAGGCTGGCCAGGATGTCGCCGTAGTTCTCTTGCAAACTCACTCGACGGTAATCGGTGCTGGTGTCCTGCATGACTTGGCGTAGCGAAGCCAGGTACGTGGAGATGGCTTCGCGATACTGCTCGGCCATGATGCTGGGATCAGCCAGGATCGATCCATGACCTTCCAGATCATTGAAGCGGATTGGGCGATCGAACTGGAAGTCCAACTCTTGCGAATCGAGCATGTGAAACGCGATGACGTCGTGTTTGCGATAGCGCAGATGCTGGAGTGCATCTTTCAGCTCGGCGGGATCAACAAAGAAGTCTGACATGACGACCACCATAGCGCGTTGTCGGACGCGCTCGGCCGCTTCATGCAGCGCGGTAACCAAACCAGTTTCACCGGCTGCTTTGGCTCCTGCCAGTTCATCCAAGATGATCGACAAGTGCGACGAACTGCGTTTCGGCGTAATCGTCTTTTCAAAGCGTTTGGCGGCACAGAACAGGCCTACAGCATCGCCTTGTTCGACTGCCAGGTAGGCCAAAGTGCCTGCCATGCGTTTGCAGTATTGCAGTTTGCTGCAACCGTCTTTCGCAAAGTTCATTGAGCCGCTGGTATCAAGCACCAGGACCAAGCGCATGTTGGTATCGGCTTCGAACTCGCGAATGTAGAAACGATCGCTGCGCGCGTAGGCTCGCCAGTCCAGTCGGCGCGTGTCATCGCCTGGGCTGTACTTGCGATACTCGGCGAACTCGAGGCTGCTGCCGCGATGAGGACTGCGATGCATGCCCGTAACGCTGCCAAGCATGGGCAGGCGGGCGAACAAAGGCAGAGCTCGCAACCTCGCGATAACCTTTGAGTCGATAAAGTCGTGACGCTGGCTCACGTTAGCTGCCTCGCGTCAAATCGTCGACCAAACGCTTTACCACATCGCGGCTCTTGAGCCCTTCAGATTCGGCGGCGAAGGTCGTCAGCACGCGATGAGATAACACTGGTTGAGCTACTTCGAGTACATCTTCCAAGCGAACGGAGTAGCTACCACTGAGCGCTGCGCGAGCTTTCGCACCGAGGATCAAATACTGAATTGCGCGTGGACCGGCGCCCCAGCCGACCAGGGAACCCATCCAGGCGGGCGATTCTTTTGATCCGGGGCGTGTGCTGCGTACCAGATCCACTGCGTATTCATAGATATGTTGAGGCACGGGCACGCGCCTGACTAGCTCTTGGAATCGCAAAACATCTTCGCCGCTGAGCACTGGCTCGAGCGTCGGTAACTCGCCGCCGGTTGTGTTCTGAGCGATCAGGATCTCTTCATCGCGAGTTGGATATCCAACTTCGATGAGAAACATAAATCGATCCAATTGCGCCTCGGGCAACGGATAGGTGCCTTCTTGCTCCACTGGATTCTGAGTAGCCAGTACGAAGAAAGGCGCTTGCAAGTGAAACGTTTTGCCAACCACGGTTACCTTGCGCTCTTGCATGGCTTCCAGCATGGCGGCTTGTGTTTTGGCAGGTGCACGGTTGATTTCGTCAGCCAGCACAATGTTGGCGAACAGTGGTCCCTTGATGAATTCGAAACTTCGTTTGCCGCCGCTGGACTCCTGTAAGATGTCGGTACCGGTGATGTCCATTGGCATCAAGTCGGGCGTGAATTGAATTCGCGAGAAGTCGAGCGACATGGTCTCAGCCAGTTTGCTGATCAGCAGTGTCTTGGCCAAACCCGGAACGCCCATCAACAGCGCATGGCCTTTAGCGAACAAGCAGATTGTTAGTCGTTCGATGACATCATGCTGGCCCACGATAACTCGTCCCAGCTGCTCCTTCAGTTTTCGACTGACCTCTCCCAGTTCGTCGATGGCCGTTACGTCATCTCGATCAATTTGCGTGGCGGTTTTGGTTATCACTGAAACCTTCTCTCTTTCGTCTCGAACAGTAACGGACTCTTGTAAAGTCCCTAAACAAACCAGGTGACACTAATCGTTGAATCGGTCAGTGACCTGTAGACTACGGGGATTCATTTCGATTCAACTTTCTCATGTTCCTGAGATAGACGGCCAAACGGTGACTCAACAGACGCGTCGTTGAGTTGTTGACTGAATCGCGCGTATCTCGCTTCTATCTCGCGACCGAAGCTGGTCATAATCCAGTCAATAGCAAGCAAAGCGGTCGCCAATACAGCCACTGCAACGACGGAAGACCCAAACGAATGCGATATCGAAGCACCCAGGAAAACCTGCATGAATAGCGTTTCAACGAGTGGCACAAATATCAGTCCGACAAACAAGATGATCGCTTGGGCGTTGCCAAAGGTTTCTCCAAACCCATCGGCTGGTTGCAACGGGTTGTGGTCGATCGCGGTTGAATGTCTGTTCATAAGCAAAGTCAATCGTTAGAAACATTCTGTCTGAACCTGCATGCGATTCTGCAAGTGAAAGTCCCTCAACAAAAAATCATGCTGGTTTACTCGTACGCCATTTGTGTTGGCACCTAAGCCGCAGGGCGCTAGCCCCGGTTTTCGAAGCGTAGACTGTTTGGCAACCCGATCATTGGCGAGCGACTTCAGCTACATAAGGTCTTTGCTTCGGTCGGTTGCCCTGCGGGCAATTGGGGGTAACCGGGGCTAGCGCCCATCGGCTTAGGGCGATTAGTTGTTTAGGGCGATTAACAGTGGAGTTCAGCGAGAAGTCACCAAGAAAGTGAGCATTTCGATGAGGGACACGCTGCTTGGATATCGCATGACATAATCGAAAGGCTGAAGAACCTGGTGGTGCATCGGACCTCAAGTAGTGTTGCCAATCATGGTTTGTTTTTTCTTTGTTGTTTAGACATTTGCTTGAATGAATTGATGCGGTCCTGCTTGACCTTTTCAGCTCTTGTTTTGGCGGCTTCTGCTGAAAGCGGTGGTTTGTTGGGAACGACGATGTCTGTTTGGCTGCCGCAGCCTGCGGCCAGCGTCAGTGACAGTCCAAGAATGAGAGCTTTTTCTATGTAACTGATGATGTCCCCCGGAGCTGAGGTAACGGTCAAGTTTGAAACCTATAAACCTTTGAATTGGAATCGCCATGTCGCGAGCGCGAACGAATGCTCATCGATCGCTGGCTGGCGGTAGCTGAGCTTGTTTGTAAGCGAAGCTATGGATCGATGCTGACAACTTCGCCGCCGTTGACGGTGGATAGTGCGACTAAGATTTTGGAGTCAGTGGATCTGGGGATGGCGCGGACCGAGCCATCGCAAAGACTGAATTGGACGATGCCACCGGCGTGCATAGAGCTGAATTGGGTTGACAGCCGAGTGTCATTAGCGAATGGATCGAGAAATGGCGTGAGAAAAGGCGGTGGGTCAATGTATTGGGAGGAGCTATCCGTTGCCAGGTCGATTCTTAGTCCTATGGTCAGCAGATGGCTAAACGCACGGGAGCGAACCGTTCCGATTTGCAACCCAACCGTTTCGCCCCACATAAAACTGTTTGACAAGCCGTCGCTGACTTGACTCCAGCGTTCAATCGAGTCAAAACCATTGAAGCTAGTGACCCCGAAGCCTGGCCCCATATTGTTCAAGTCGGTGATGCTGATGATTGGCGTGACAGCCCCCGCGCATCGGGTGTAGTCTGATCGCAGAGCGCCACGCGTTACCGGAAAATCGGGAATGGAAAAATCGGTTGGGTAGTTGTACATGGTCCAGCATTCAAGCGGTTCAGCCATGGACGGGCAGGCTACCATCGGCCAAGGCGAGACCGAGGAAGTGTCGCTCAGGGTATCAAACGAGAAGGCCCCTTCCGCCTCGCACATGGCCTGCAACTTCCTTACGGAGTTTTCTTGCTCTAGTTGGCCTGCCAGGTTCGGGTACGCTGAGTAGCAAAAGACCCCGAGTTGTCCAAAGTAAAGCGGCGGGGTTGCTTTCTTAGTGCCGCTTTCTGCATTGTGCTCGGCTAAGGCAATCTGCTTTAGATTGTTCGAGCAGGACATGCGTCGAGCTGCTTCTCGTGCCGCCTGCACGGCCGGCAACAGCAACCCGACCAGAATGCCAATGATTGCAATCACAACCAAAAGTTCAACAAGAGTGAACGCGCGTCGATGTCTCATTTTGGATCCTGCCAAATTCGAAAACGAACGTCATAGTGGTGAAGATGATTTTCCCTCCTTGGCTGGGGCATCGTTCGCAAATCCTTTGTGCTAGTGAAGACAGGCGGAGCTGGTCGCGTGCGACCCGCTCCACCTGATTGCGATTCATCGAGGTCTTCGAGGTCATCGAGACCTAGAGAGGTTTAATTGTTGGTGCTTTATGCATCCATGAGTTCACCAAGTGCCGAATCAACCAATTGTGCTCGTCCAAAGCTGGAGGAGCGACCACGCTTGAAGGTTTGGCTACTTGGCGCTTGGTTGAATGATGCTGACTTGCCAGTGGCAGTCGTTACCGAATCCACTTTGGGACCGTTGACGCGACTGTCTTTGTTTTCAGCTGGCTTGGCGTCCTTGGTTGGTGACCCCGAGTTATCGGCAGCTTTGCCTTCTGGCAGTTTGTCGCTAGGCTTACCTGGATTGTCATTGCCAACCGCTGGGGCTGGTGTTACGGTTGGTCCACCAACACTGCCTTCAGGCAGGTTGTCGAAGTCAACAGTGTAGACTTCACCTAGGTCGGCAACATTAATTGCTTCACCAACGACCGTGCCTTCTGGCAAGTTATCGAGGTCAACAGTGTAGACTTCACCTAGGTCGGCAACATTGATTGCTTCACCAACCACCGTGCCCTCTGGCAAGTTGTCGAGGTCAACAGTGTAGACTTCACCTAGGTCGGCAACATTGATTGCTTCACCAACCACTGTGCCCTCTGGCAAGTTGTCGAGGTCAACAGTGTAGACTTCACCTAGGTCGGCAACATTAATTGCTTCACCAACGACCGTGCCTTCTGGCAAGTTATCGAGGTCAACAGTGTAGGCTTCACCTAGATCGGCAACATTGATTGCTTCACCAACCACTGTGCCCTCTGGCAAGTTATCGAGGTCAACAGTGTAGACTTCACCTAGGTCGGCAACATTGATTGCTTCACCAACCACTGTGCCCTCTGGCAAGTTATCGAGGTCAACAGTGTAGACTTCACCTAGGTCGGCAACATTGATTGCTTCACCAACCACTGTGCCCTCTGGCAAGTTGTCGAGGTCAACAGTGTAGACTTCACCTAGGTCGGCAACATTGATTGCTTCACCAACCACTGTGCCCTCTGGCAAGTTGTCGAGGTCAACAGTGTAGACTTCACCTAGGTCGGCAACATTAATTGCTTCACCAACGACCGTGCCTTCTGGCAAGTTATCGAGGTCAACAGTGTAGGCTTCACCTAGATCGGCAACATTGATTGCTTCACCAACCACTGTGCCCTCTGGCAAGTTATCGAGGTCAACAGTGTAGACTTCACCTAGGTCGGCAACATTGATTGCTTCACCAACGACCGTGCCTTCTGGCAAGTTGTCGAGGTCAACAGTGTAGGCTTCGCCTAGATCGGCAACATTGATGGCTTCACCAATCACCGTGCCTTCAGGTAGGTTGTCGAAGTCAACCGTGTAGACTTCGCCCTGCTCGGCAACGGCCACGGCTGGACCAAACATGGTGCCTTCTGGCAAGTTGTTCAGATCCACTTCGAAGCTCTCTGCGACTTCCGCCGAGCCACCCCAGGCGACAGCGGAACCAAAGTAACTAGATCCCATGATCGATGGCATCGCATCGGCGGCCATCAACTTTCGGTGCTCTAGTTGCTCGACCAGAGCTCTGCGCACTTCGTGACGGCGCGAGATCCGGCCCTTCTTTCTAAAACTAAACATCTTCCACCTCTTTGAGAATCTCTGGCCCAGTGAAAATCTCGGGCCCCTACTATTGAAGAGAGGAAAGCTGTTTCGACGTTTCTCGACTTTTCAAAGCCGAGGACAGAATGCAGAAAGCAGAAAGCAGTAAGCAGAAAGCAGTAAGCAGAAAGCAGAAAGCAGAAAGAGCGCAGCGATTTCTGCTCCCCCTCTCCCCCGGTACTCCGGGGGAGAGGGGGTTGGGGGGTGAGGGGGCGCGCATGGGCTTGTAGTACACTACCGCTTCGATGCTCGAGCGCCAACGCTCGCCGCGGAATTACTTTACGCGTAAAGCAATGCAAGACGCATCGCTCCGAACCACGGCCTCAGGCATCACAGCGTCACGGTGCTCCAAACCCATGCGCGCCCCTCACCCCCCAACCCCCTCTCCCCTGTGAGTACACAGGGGCGAGGGGGAGCCATGTTCGCTGCGCTCACTGTAACTACCGCTTCGATGCTCGAGCGCCAACGCTCGCCGCGGAATTACTTTACGCGTAAAGCAATGCAAGACGCATCGCTCCGAACCACGGCCTCAGGCATCACAGCGTCACGGTTCTCCAAACCCATGCGCGCCCCTCACCCCCCAACCCCCTCTCCCCTGTGAGTACACAGGGGAGAGGGGGAGCCATGTTCGCTGCGCTCACTTTAACTACCGCTTCGATGCTCCAGCGCCAACGCTCGAAGCACGCTCGCCGCGAATTACTTCACGCGTAAAGCAATTCACGGCGCATCGCTCTGAACCACAGCCTCAAGCATCACAGCGTCACGTGCTCCAAACCCATGCGCGCCCCTCACCCCCCAACCCCCTCTCCCCTGTGAGTACACAGGGGCGAGGGGGAGCCATGTTCGCTGCGCTCACTGTAACTACCGCTTCGATGCTCAAGCGCCAACGCTCGCCGCGAATTACTTTACGCGTAAAGCAATGCACGACGCATCGCTCTGAACCACAGCCTCAAGCATCACAGCGTCACGGTGCTCCAAACCCATGCGCGCCCCTCACCCCCCAACCCCCTCTCCCCTGTGAGTACACAGGGGAGAGGGGGAGCCATGTTCGCTGCGCTCACAGAAAGCAGTAAGCAGTAAGTGCCCTAGCTATACCTGGCAAACCAGGCAGCCAGATGCGTGTCCAGAAGTCTATGACGTTTGATGGCCGTTTGCGTCATGGCGAATAAACAACCGACAACCACCACGCTCAGGGATGGTGTGCGCAGTGCGGAATTCACCAGGCCCAAGTCTGCTTCTTTTTCATCTTCTACTTCTGCGCCGGAGAGATGTTCATCAGCCGGCGCGACATTCTTCAAGTTCTCGCATATGAGCAAGGACTGAACCACGAAGTGCTCATTGGTCAATGGACTTCGGGGTATCCGAATCGCCAGGCTGCCAGGCTCACTGCCAATGGCAAGCATGCCGGTCGGCAGCAAACCTTTTAATGGGGCCACGTTGGCTAGCTTGGACATCGCGTCATCGGATTCGATCCCAATAGGGCTCGAAGGCGTTTTCACTCGCGCGTTCGAACTACGCTCCGTTGGATTGGGCATGTCCAGTGGTAGTTGCGTACCCAAGTCCACATCGATGGGCAGTTGCTGCGCGATTGCATTGAGCGGCACGTATTGCGCGGCCGGAACCAAACGGACCGAAGACCCGCGACTTTCGTCGGGAAGTTGCGAGCCCGTTTCCAAGTGCGCCTCCACTCGACCAACGCCTGGTGGGTCCATTCCGACCTGGCTGCGTCCTGCGTTGCTAATGACATCGGTGACTGAATGAGATTGCACCAGCCAGGGCAACATCACCGCGTCCGATAGCGCGCTGGCAATCAGAGTCAGCCCAACGGCGGTCGTATGCGTCACCAGGCTAGGCTGTACGGTGCCATTGCCAAGTCCGATTGAAAAAATGATGTCATCAAAGTTATCTTGGGCGCCCGGAAATACTTCTATGCCTGGCCCATTCGGCAGAATCATCTCTGGGAGAATACTGGTGTCAAAAGGCACTAGCCCCACGATGATGTATGCGGTCTCCGTATTCGAGTCGTCTATAGAATCGAAGTCGGTAACGATGGCCACAACCTGACCGCTCTCGGGAAATGCTGGCTCGACGGAATAAACCGGTTGAGCAATCCCGACGGTGGTATCCGACCAGGCCAATTCAGTTGGATTGAAACTGGTTGGCACTATCGAGGTTCCCACAACCTCCAGTGGCTCGGCGAGGAATGGGTCTGTGTAATAGCCGTCGTCCCAAACACTGAAGATGCTCGTGTCCAAAGGCGAGTCGGAAATGATGTTTGGATTGCTAACTGCAATGCCATTGGCCAAGCTTGAACCCAGAGCCAAACTATCAACTGAAGGTGTGGCGCCGTAGGCAATGTCCAACCCATAATGGAACTCAGAATCCGAGCCAAAATCCAACTCAGCATCCAGTGCAGTTCCAGGCGGGATCGACCACTGGTCAGTAAGCCCGCTGGCTTCAAAGGTCATGGAATCTTCAATCACCCACAGATCGGGCGCGAAGGCTAGGTAGTCCACGGCGAACTGCACACGGGTTTCAAGTGGCTCAAAGCGGAGTTGTCGAGTGGTCGACGGATCCGTACTAGTTTTACGTTTGCGATCAATCATGGAATTCGCTCAGTGCGTATGGGAATTGAGATCGATGCGGTCGCGCGACTTGAGAAAGTTTTCGTTGGCTGGATCCAGTCCTACGGCGCGTTCAATATGCAGCTTGGCCAGCTGCAATGACTCAGCCGCTTCGGAGTTCAAACCCATCTTGCGAAGCAAGAGGCCAAGGTTGTTCTGAATATTGGCGGCGCGCTGCGCAGCAATGCTATTGTGCGGGTCTGCTTCGGTTTCGGCCCGCGCGATCGCGTAGGCTTTTTCGAAAGCCTGACGCGCTGCGATTCTAGAACTGTCGCTTGCTTTCTCGAGTGCCGATAACGCCATACCCAAGTTGTTCAGCGCGATGGCCAGGTCCCAGCGAAACTCAATCGACCCTGGCCAGGTCTCCAATTGCTGGGCATGGATATCAACCACGGACTGAAGTTGATCGATCGCCGCATGGGCTCCGTGTTGCTTCCATTGCAAGCCTGCGAGAGTGGCTAACGCTTTGGCGCGGAGTTGATTCATCTGTAGTTCATCCGCCGTCTTAACCGACGGAATGCTCTTCAGATACTCCGTGCATTGTTCAGCCACTGCCAGCGCCGTGGTGGATTGACCAGCTTTGTCCAAAGCCTGGCTCAAATTCAACATGGCTATACACAAAGAGCGGCTGGACGCATCCAGTGAATCACCAGGCGCTGAGCCACGCAGAAGATCCACGGCATCGCTGGCAGAGGCGATGGCTTCTTTGGTGCGGCCCAGTGCGGCCAGTACAAAGGCGCGATTGTTCTTTAGAAGAGCTCGGCTGCCCGGTGGCAGTCGTAATTCATCGCTGGGCAGACGTTCCAGAATGGAGAGCGCCTGCGCTGGATCATCGGCTTCGCCTTGAAATCGCCCCATGTATCGCATGGCCCAATCGCAGAGCATTTCCGCGCGAATGGGCAGCAATTCAGGATGCTCACTTACCAGCTCAGCCAGTTCCTTGTCGGCATCTTCGTACAGCCTGGAAGCTTCGACGAGCGTTTCTAAGCCTGCCGTTGCCTGGGCCGCCTTCCACTTTGCTTCTGCCACAGCTTCAGTGAGCGAAGCATCATCCTTCGACTCGCGAAGAAAGTCGGCATAGTAGTTCAAGGAACTGCGCAGTAGATCTCGTCGCAATTCCGTGGCTTCAGGAATCAACTCCAGTTTTTCGGCAAACTGGATACCTAGCTGGTCGACAGCGCGCATGGCGTTCTGAAAGTTCTTTTCACGACCAGCCAAAGCTTGCGTCAGCGCGATCTGCTGGGACTTCTGAGCGATGTTGAATATCACGGCGATGGTGAACAACAAGGCCAGGCCGATGGCACTTGTCAACACGATTCCAGTATGGCGGCGAGCCCAGCTGGTTGTCATTTCCACGATGGTCAAATCGACCGCAGAGATTGGCTTGCCACCGAGGAAATTGCGTAGGTCATCGGCGACATCGCAAGCTGTCTGATACCGATCTCTGGGATCGGCTCGCATGGCTTTAAGCACAATGGTTTGCAGCGCGCGCGGGATCTTCGAGTCGATACTTCTGGGTGGCGTGAGCAGCCCCTCTTCCTTGCGCCGAACAATCTCAGCTAACGAGTCGTTGTCAAACGGTGGCTTCAAGGTCAGCAACTCGTACAGCGTTGCCCCCAAGCAATAAACATCGCTGCGTTGATCGACTACGCCACGCTTGCCGGCCGCTTGCTCAGGGCTCATGTAGCGAATGGTCCCGACTACTTCGCCGGAACGCGTCAGTTGCAAGTCAGCCGTATCGATCGCCAATCCAAAATCAGTCACCTTAACTCGACCCTGCGAGTCAACTATGAGATTGGAAGGTTTGATATCGCGATGAATGACGCCAGCCTCATGCGCAGCATGAATCGCGTCGGCTGCTTCGGCAACAAGTCGGGCGATATTGCGAAAGCGATTTTGTCCCCGAATGAGAGAGTCGTGCGCCTGTAGCGTCGATTCTCTGCCGTGACTGCTTGAAGCGAAATCGGTATCAGAATCGTTGGCTAGGGTTGCCTGGCTTAGTTCCGCATCGCGAATGTGTTGGTCGAGCGACCTGCCTTCGACTAGGTTCATCGCGTAAAAGCAAACATCTTTGTGTCGGCCAAAGCCGTGGACCGAAACTATGCCTGGATGTTCGAGTGCTCCGGCAATGCGGGCTTCGCGCCAAAAGCGTTGTGACCGCTGCTCATCCAGCACCGCGCCATAAGCCAGTACTTTAATGGCCACCCAACGTTGCAGTGATTTCTGGAAGGCGCGATAAACAATGCCCATCGCGCCGCGTCCAAGTTCGGAGCCAATCTCAAAGTCTTCGTAGGCCAGGCCGGTAGACGATTCTATGTTCGATCGGCTGCGAAGCCCGGAAATCGCGCTCGTCTCGTCCTGCAGCCATTCGACCTGGTCCAGGTAAGCGTTTAGTTGCAACGCGATGGATTCATACTTCTCCAAAAACTCTTGACGATTGGGCCGACATCCTTCCTCAATCGCGATAACGTACTCATCTACTGCCTCGGCAAGCAATGTTTGCAGCGACTCTGGTAAGACTTCGAAATCCAGAGCGGTATCAGTAAAGACCGACGAAGTGCTTTCGGATTTCATGGCTCACTCGCTGACTGATGCATTTCTCGCAGCATCCGAATGGCTCGCAACCAAACTAACCTGGTCGCTCCCGAGGTTTTGCCAAGCCGTTTGGCTATCTCGTTAAACTGAATGCCATCCAGATTTCGCCATTGAATCACTTGCCGATACTCTTCGGGCAAGTTGGTCAAGAGTTTTTGAGCCAATACGGTGTCTTCGTCAATCGAAACTATTGCGCTCGGAGTCGCTTCCCGGCCTGAGAGTCCTTGGGTCACTTCGGTGACTGAGGAGCCAAGCATGGGCGAAAAAGAGAGTTCGCGACTCACATCCCGCTTCGAAGTATTCAGATGCGTTGCTACAGCGGCCGAAATCTTGCGAAGCAGAATCGTCCTGAGCCAACCTGAAAACTGGGATGCCTCGACTCCTCGAAATGACTCAAAGTCGGTCCAAGCCGCCAGCAATGTTTCTTGAACCAGGTCGGACGGACTGACGCGCCCGCCCAGTTTACCCCCGAGCCGTTGGCTAGCTAGATTCCGCAGATAGTTGCGATAGGCAGACAACAAATCGCCTACCGCCCCACGGGACCCACCCTTCGCTTGGGCCAGCAGCTGATTTATATGCGCTACGGATGGCTGCATGACGGTTTCGAGATTTCGATGCCTTGGATGACCAATCAGGTTTGAACGAACATGTAGGAGAAGCTCTCACCTTTTCGCAATCAATCGAGTCCCCCGAAAACCTACTTCGACACTGGTACTAGTGCACCGCGCCAGATCGACTGTTTCTCGAAATTTGGAAAAAGATCAAAGATTCCTTAGCTAGCCCAAAAGATTGGGCAACTTCGCACAATGAGGGGTGTGTGCGCAGGCTCATGCGATATTTGGACGGCAATCCCCTCAGCGGAAAGGACAATTTTCTTGAAACTTCTCGCCCCACCAACGTTTGGTTGCATCGAAGCGCTTCATTAGAACTGACAAAAAATTGAGTGACACGAAATTTGTTGTCACATAATTTTCTGTCCGGTTCGTTGTGCACTTAGGGTGATTTAGCCTGGACTTCAATTGCTAATTGCAGAGCTTTTTTCATTTGTTCGTCGGGGCAGAGCTTAATGACCTTTTCCATACAAGCCTTGAACTTGTCTTTATCGCCCGAGAGTTGATAAGCCACACCGACCTGGACGAGGTTTGACCAGTCGTCTTTCAACGCATCCTCTGCCGCTTGGATTTTCGTCATCGCATATTCGCGATGCTTGCCTTCGGGATTCATCTCGTTGGAGGCCAGTACGCCGCTGAGCATGGCGACAGCTCCCCATTCGATCGTTTTGTTTGAGCCGTCGAGAAAGGACTCAATTGAAGCTTTGGCTTCGTCATGCATTTTCTTTTGACAGAAGACCATAACTTCCGCGTAGGCGAAATCGAGACTCTTGGTCCGTTTGGGATTGACCCGACGAACATGCTTTGTGATCTCGAGAGCTTTGTCTGGATCCTTCTGGGCCAACTCACCCAGCTTGGCTATCGATTCATTTACCGAACGCAGTTCGTCCGCATCAGCTTGACCGCGCCACTGCCCTTTGACGACGCGCTGGAGAACATAGTCCAGATCGTGTGGATGACCTATATAAGCCACATTGCCTTCGCGGTCGATCACAAAACTACACGGGATACCTTTCTGCTCGGCAGCGTCCATGTAATTGCGATACGTTGTTTCTCCCTCGCAAAAGGCAAATCGAAAAGCGTACTTTGCGCCTGGTCCTTTGATAAACTCTTCAACTGCCTCGCGCGTGTTGCCTTCGTCGGCCTTGGTCATCGCAATGACGATCAGGCCTTCTTTCACATGCTGCTCGGCCAATTCGCTCAATTGAGGCATGGCCTTCAAGCAAGGGCCACACCATGTTGCCCAGAACTCGACTACGTAAACTTTGCCCTTGGCAAACGACTCAACTGGTTGACCGCCCAGCCAATGGTCCACTTGAATTTTGGGTGCAGGATCGCCAATTTTTAGCGTGGTAGCATTGGCCGGAGCCGTGTTCGCTTGGCTTGCGTCCTGACCTCGAGTTGCCTGGACCCAGGCAAAAAACGCAAAGATCGCTGCCAATACGGGCAGTACTTGAGATAGTCGGCGGATCATGGGGGCCTCAAAAATCTTGAGCTTCGACTAAGAACTTCAGTATCTTGTTCACCAAGACAGAAATGCGAAAATCAGTCGAATAGTCCCTCACTCAGCGATTGATTTCGTATGGTTTTCAAGACGGCCAGCCAGACAGTTGCTGAGGTATGTCGTATTTCAAGACGCCGTTCCCCTAAGCTTCATACTCGCGGTTTCCACATCAAACACATTGTTGCTGATCGAGCCATCTTTGATCCGCTCGACAACTTCTTCCACCACTGGCACTGGAACAAGAAACCACTCTTGCCCGATGCTGGTGGTGACTTCAAGAGCAAGTACTGCTCGCCACGAAACTGCCACACACGCTGCTGCATGGCACGCATTCCCATCGCATTCGACGTTATCGATTTTCCGTCGCCGGCGTAGCATGCGCTAACCCCTGGCAACGAATTGGAATTAGGAATTGGGAATGAGGAATTAGGATTTTGCATCGGAGTTGGCTTTTATTGATGTCCCAGATCGAAGCAACTGCTTCCTCAGCACATACTCCTTCTTCTCGTCAACGAGATGTCGACATGCCTTCACGATCCGCGCTGCAAAGGCGTAGCTTTTATCGCGAACGACGTTATCTTCCTTCATCTGCTAATCCCTAATTCTCAATTCCTAATGGCTATCGCTTTCCAGGAAAGCGTCCAATGAAATGAAGTTCCTTGCGGATCGAAACGATGGCTGGTCGATTCATTGCAAGTGCAGAGATCGTGGCATGTCCCAGTTGGCGTCAAACCCTCGAACTCAAACTCATCGTTAAGGCGAAAGTGCTCGGACCAAGTGTCTTCGCGAGGATGGAATAACCTAACGGTCGATTGACTGTGCGGGTCGAGCGCGAACATCCTCGCACCTTTGCGAAGCGAGCAAGTCACGCACGCAAGTGCAAGATTCGCCGCCTCCGTCTCACCGCCTTCGCGTCGAGGAACGACATGATCGATGTGGAACGTTGCTTCTTGCGAATTCTGGGGCAACAGGCAGTATTCACAGGCTTCCTTGGCTCTTTCACGAACTTCCTGAGCTAATAGCATTGGGATATGAGGACTCACGAGTTACCTCCGCGAGGCCCGTTCGGCGCGAAGCTTGAGCAACGTGAGCATATCGACAAGTTCACACAGCGCATCTGCCTCTTGCCGCTCGGCCTCGGTCAATTCCCTGATTGATCTTGCTGGTCGAGTAACGCGGTCAGCCGTGCATCGAGCGCCGGCGGGAGGCTAAAGCGTGCCCAGTCTTCGGGCAAATCGACTTCGATCGTAACTGAGCTCATAATTGCCTCTCTTTCAAAATGGTGGTGAATCTGCGTGGTCTTGAGTTGTCAAGAAATCCTTGACAACTGACTGCTGGACGAACAGAGCAAGCGAATGAACTGTCAAGCAATCCTTGACAGTTGATCGGTTCTGAACTGTTAAGCCAGCCTTAACAGTTGCCGTCCACTGCTCTGTCCCAATACCTGAGTTGAAATTTCTCATTCCTACTTCTTCCCCCTCGTCATTTCGGTATAGAGCTGGAAGAGAGTTTCGAGCCGTTCGGTGTCGTTCCTTGAACCGGCGACCGATGTAAATCCGTTCGAGCGTTTCATCGTTTCGCTCGTGAGCGGCGCGAAGGTCTTCCGGCATCGTTTCTGGATCGTAGAGTTCTGCAATCGTTGCTGGCCAATGAGCTTCACGAGCGAGAAGAATGTTCTCGGCGCAGTGAGTTAGGTCCGCCTTGTTTTCGTCGGTGAGTGGCGGAACCGGGAAAGTGTTCCAACCAAGAGTATTCGAGTAGCGGTAGTCCGTCTTAAACTTTCCACAGATTGCCCCCAACCAAACCAAATGAATTCGAGAGGCGATGATCGCCAAATTCCAAACTGGAGCGTCGTAGATAGCCAGTGCAAGATTCGACACCCTCACATCAGCCTTAAGCAGTCCACATGGCAAGTATGGTCGACGTTCTGATGAGACGCTAGGGATGATGATCGTAGTCGTCTTTCCCGTGATCGTTCGTTCGAAATTGTAAGGTGTATCTAAACCCGCCTTACCGCGCTCGCTTCCATGAAGTCGATACTGACGCACCTTCTCAAGTCTCTTAGCTATTGGGGGAATCGAGAACTCGGCCGCGTTGAACGGCTCTTCGACCAGCTTGCTGACTGCTTCTTCGATCTCGACCGCGTTCAACCGTTCGCTCCATCAAATGGGTGATTGTGAGCATGTCCTCCTGGCATGGCCACGTGTTGCCTGCAAGCTGCTACAATCCTACAACGCTAGCCTTACTGGAACAATCAGGGATTAAAGATGGACAAGTTCGGCGATCGAATTCGGGAACTCCGCAAGGCAAAAGGCTACTCCCTCCGCCAATTGGCTCCGCTAGTCGGCGTCGGATTCTCGTACCTGAGCAAAGTCGAGAATGACAAACTCGACTTCGAAGGCACAGCATCCGAGTCACTAATCCACCGCCTGGCGGAAGTTCTAGGGGCCGATGAAGAAGAGCTGCTCTTGCTTGCCAGGCATGTCCCAAAGAGGATAGCCGACCGGATTTTTGAGCAGCCAGAGTTGTTTAGGCTAATCACCGACTGTAACAATCGACAACTTGAAGAGCTCGCGAAATCGGTAGTGGCTCTCGGACAGCCCGAGTCAATTCCTGAAGTGTGAGATTGACGATGAGTGCAGTGGCGATTCGATCGAATGATCGCCGGGTGGAGGTCGCCTGGTTTTCGGCGTTGTGCAACGATGATTATGAGTTCTTGGGGGTACCCGATGGACGGCTGCGCAGCAGCTATGAACACTGCGGCGATATCGTGCGCTTGGCCGATCGCTTGGGATATCAAACGTGTTGCTGCCATCTGGATGGATCGCTGGGCAAGACGCTTTGACCTTTGCGGCCGCGATGACTGCCTCGACATCTCAAATCAATCAACTGGTGGCGCTGCGCATGGGCGAAGTCTGGCCACCGATGTTAGCGCGTGCCATCGCGACGGTCGACCATATGGCTGGTGGTCGCTTGTGTATCAACATTATTTCTTCCGACTTGCCAGGTATGCTTGAGAGTAACGAGACACGTTACGCGCGCAGCAGCGAGATCATTCAGATCCTGCAAGCCATGTGGCGCAGCGACGGACCGCTCCAGTGGCGTGGGCAATATTACAACTTTGACCTGCCCAGCTGCGAACCAGCCCAAACATATCAGCAGAACGGTGGTCCCCTGCTCTACTTCGGCGGCATCTCGCCGATGGCACAGCAATTGTGTGCGAAGCATTGCGATGTCTTCTTGATGTGGCCTGAGACGGAAAGCCAATTGCTCGAGACGATGCGTTCCATGTCGGCGCAGGCCGCTCAGTTCGATCGAGCGATCGACTTTGGACTGCGCATTCATGTGATCGTTCGCGAAACGGAGGCTGAAGCCCGGCAAGCGGCCGATAAATTGATTTCGCGACTGGATCGTGCGGCTGGCGAAGCGATCAAGCATCGATCGCAGGACAGTCGTAGTGCCGGTGTATTACGCCAAGATGAATTGCGGGCCAAGGCAGGCGGCGACCTCTACATCGAGCCGCATCTGTGGTCCGGTATCGGGCTGGCGCGCAGCGGCTGCGGCAGCGCGATCGTTGGTGATCCCGAACAAGTGCTGGCCAAATTGAATACCTATATCGATATGGGCATGCGTGCGTTTATCCTGAGCGGTTATCCTCATCAGGATGAATGCGAATTGTTTGCTCGACATGTCCTGCCAAGGTTGCCCACTTGTCGATTAAATGTCCAACAACAACGACTGGTGCCTGACCCAGTCACTCCTTTGACCACGGGTGCTCGCCGATGAGTGATCGCGTTCGATTTGGTTTGATTGGGTATGGAGCATGGGGCATGCACCATGCGCGAGCCATTCGCGAAGCATCCGGTGCTGAGCTGGTGGCGATCGCGGCGCGCTCCGATTCATCGCAGGCCGCCCCCGCAGCGATTGTACTGGTTGCGATGTCGTGGCGGATTATCGTCGCTTGCTCGATCGCGATGACATTGATGTCGTGGATATTGTCGTGCCTACGCATATGCATCATGAGATTGCGTGCGCCGCGCTCGATGCCGGCAAGCATGTGTTGCTCGAAAAGCCTATGACATCGACTGTGGCGTCAGCCTTGAGATCTTGCAATTGGCCGAGAAAAAGAAGCGGTTGCTCGCGTTGGGCTTCGAACTGCGCATGTCGAATCTTTGGGGACGAGTGAAGTCGATGATCTCGGCGGGTGACATCGGCCAGCCGCAATACTGTTTAATTGAACTGTGGCGTAAGCCTTATCGTCCAGGTTCAGGTGGTTGGCGATACGATATCGATCGCGTCGGCAATTGGATTCTCGAAGAGCCGATTCACTTTTTTGATCTAGCCCGCTGGTACTTGAGCGAACTCGGCGAACCGACTCAAGTGATCGCCAAAGCCAAAGCGCGAAATCCGCAACATCCCGAGTTAGCGGACAACTTCAGCGCGATGATGGACTTTCCTGGCGGCGCTTATGCAGTGATCAGTCAAACCCTCAGCGGCTTTGAGCATCACCGGTTGCCGAAGCTGACTGGCTCGGAAGGCTCACTCTGGGCGAGTTGGAGTGGCGCGATGGACCGCACGTTTACGCCCACGTTTTTCTTGAAGCATCATCGCGGTGATGCTGTGCAAACAATTGACTGTGGTGGTCCCGCGGGTGAAGTCTTTGAATTGGTAGCCCAATTAGAATGTGTCGCCAGGGCTGTGCGCGAAGGCACACCGCTGCACGCTAGTGGCTACGATGGCGTCTGGGGCTGTCCACATGTGCGAGGCTGCCGCGAAATCAGCCGCCACTGGCCAGCGCGAGCCTCTCGCTTTTGTCAGATAGGTCATCGGACAAAAAATTGAAGGACAAAAAAGTATAGTCATAAGCATTCTGACTCAAACGGCCCAGAGGCCTGTTTTATAAAAGGGACGCAGATGAATACTACCGAAGCCTGGTACCGAAGTGTGACGCGTTACCAATGGCTGGTTTTGGTGATCGCGTCCTTGGGCTGGGTCTTCGATGCGTTTGAGGGGCAGTTGTACAACATCACGCGCGCGGCCATGTTGCCCGATCTGCTAAACGTCGCGAAAGATGATGCCTTGGTGAAGGTGTGGGGCGATCGGTTCCTGGGCATCTTTCTGCTGGGCGGCACATTAGGCGGATGGCTGTTCAGTTCATTGGCCGATCGTTGGGACGCAAGCCGGTGATGGCGTTGACGATCCTTTGCTACTCCCTATTCTCTGGTGCAACATCTTTCGCTACCGAGATCTGGCATGTCGGCGCGCTGCGTTTTCTTGTGGCCATGGGCGTTGGCGGAGAATGGGCAGTGGGAGCCGCCGCGTGTGGCCGAGGTATTTCCGCCTCGAGCGCGCGAACGAGCGAGCGTCATCTTTCATGCAACGAGCGTCATGGGATTGTGGCTGGCCGCCAGCGTTGGATTGGCTGTTGGTAGTCAATGGCGCATCGCTTACCTGGTCGGCGTTGTCCCCGCGCTATTGGTCTTTGCTGTTCGGGCAGGATTGAAAGAGCCCGAATCATGGCAATCGGCCAAACAGACCAAGTCTGACAAAATGGGCAGTTATCAAGAGTTACTGGGCAACGCTACCTGGCGACCGCGCGGCTGTGTGGGGAGCCGTCTTGGCCATGATTGGCTTGGCGACCTTCTGGGGAGTTGTTGTGGCTGGGCAAGACCTAGCCACCCTGCTGCTGACTGGCATGGGCGATCCCAATGCAGATAGTAAAGGCAAGATTGCGTTCGGCTTTATCCAAACAGCCGGAGCGGGCATCGGCATGTTGGCCTTTGGTCCGTTGAGCAGTCGATATGGCCGTCGCAAGACTTTTGCGATGATGCATGTCGGCGCGTTTCTCATGACGCTTGTCGTCTGCACAGTGCCCTTCCAGTGGAATAGCTACGCGGCCATGTTATGCCTCTTGCCGATCTTTGGTTTTTTTGCACAAGGCATTCACGCTGGTTATGCACTGTACTTTCCGGAGCTTTTCCCGACCCACTTGCGAGCAACCGGCGCTGGTTTCTGTTTCAACACAGGGCGCATTATGGCGGCGCCGGTTTTGATCTGGTTATCTGCCGAGCTGAAACGCGCACTCGACCTGCGCTTGGCTGTGGTTCTCTTGTCGACGCTCTTTTGGTGGGACTGTTTGTCTTGCCGAGACTGCCAGAAACGAATGGTCAGGGAATTGATCGACTGAGAGTGTTCGACTTCTCGCTGCAACATTCCTCCGTTTAAATTGTTCTGCGATGCGTTTTAAACGCGGAGAAACGCTGAGGAGCAGAGGGGGAAGGTGCTAATGGTCGTCTTCGAGGTGCGGCTTGTCATAGCCGCGTCGCCTTACTTCGGACGTGTGAACGAAGTGTTCTAGCGACGCTTCATCGACCAAATCGTATGAGCCCAATGGCGCGCGAGCAATCATCGTCGAATTGATCACCCGGCGTTTGGACTCGTCAGGTGTCAATATGGTCGCCGTGTGCAGAGTGCCCTGCCAGGTGGTGCCGTCTGCAGATCTTGGAGCCGATGAGTTGTTGATGCAAACGATTTGATAGTCTTGGTTTGAAAAGCAGGCAATGCGGGTAACATATGGCATCAATACATCTTGTCCGGGCTTGAACATGGGATTGTGTTTGGCCATGAACTCTTTGGGGGACAAGCCAAGATCGCGAGCACACTTTGCGTAATCAGTGATTTCGATTTCACAGGAAATCTCGCTCGGCTCGTAGCCGAGCATCAGGAAACATTCATCAGGGCCACCATCGAGGTGCGGCTTGGTCGATTCCTGTTGATCGAAACGGACTGCCGAAAGATAGACCAGCGTTTCATCGGTCCGCGAGGCATGAATCCTGGCCATCTCACATTTGATGTCTACCATCAGCTGCCGAAACGCGACGGACTCCATGGACGCTCCGAGGTTGACCACGCAGTAACCAGGCGCGTCAAAATCGGTTCGGCACGTTCGCTCGTAAACATCCATGGCGATGGCCTGAACGTCTAATGTCGGTGGATGCAAGCATCCTATCGATCTGTCGTAGGTTTCCATACCAAGTTCACCTGTTGTGGTGTGTCGCGGTAGTATACTTGCCCGTCAAGGTTGAGCTCCACCAGGAAGGTCGGCACGCGAGCATTTATATCTCGTTTGGGATCTGTACTGTAAACCTGAGCATACATTGATTGGAGCGAAACTGGTTTCGATAGCCAGGGTGTAAGAATCTTGCCGTCATAGTCGTTCCCGAACATGCCGCATTCCTGATTGTTCCATCGCATTGAGCCGCATCCTTGGCCAGACAACTTTTGTTTGAGCAAGAACGCCTCTGCTTCGCGCAGGGGGATCTCGCGCGGGAAACCTCGGGACGGGCGCCGATGCCACAGCTGCTGCGGGTACCGCGGGGGCTGGGCTGACCGTCGCGTCGCCAGGAGCCGCGGCTTCGGTAGGCGACTCCTTGGCAGCAACTACAGGTGCTTGATTCGCAGACACTGGATTTACAGGCGCTTGATTTACCGGCGCTACATTGGCAACTTTATTGTTCGGTGGCTCGCTGCGACACCCAATCAGCACCAACATCACAGACAATGCAACGTAGTTCATGGTGATACGCATAGAACTAACCGTAACACAGAGTTGCCAAAATAGAGTTAACCTGCGCGGCGCCGTTTGGGGCACGCAGGACCGTAAGCGTTAGCATACTACGCTGAAAAGCTTGTCCGCAAGGTTGTTGGTGGTCGGGTTTTTTCGCCGACGCCAGCATCGAGCCGGAGAAAGATTTAGCTCAGCATATTCGAAACACCGTCGTCTGATGAATACCGGTGCACAAGATGCAGAATGTACATAAGATACGCCAAGCATATGATCTTGCCAGTTCGGCATACGTTGAGAAGTATTCGTCAGAGCTGGAGCACAAGCCGTTCGATCGCGAACTGCTTAGGGAATTTGCCGCAACAGTTGGGAAAGGCAAGGTCGTCTTGGACATAGGCTGCGGCCCAGGACATACGACGGACCAGCTGACTTCCCTGGGGCTGTCCGCTACGGGAATTGACCTTTCGCCTCGGATGATCGAGCTAGCGCGGCAGCTCTTTCCAGCGTCACGCTTTGAGGTTGGCGATTTTCTCGAGCTTACCGCCACGCACGCTCGCGTTCATGGCCTGCTCGCCTTTTATAGCATTGTCCATTTGGAGCCCTGCCAGCTAGCGAATGCCTTTGCAGAGTTCTATAAGGTATTGGATGCCGGCGGGTTGCTGGCACTCGCCTTTCATGCGGGTACAGATGTCATTCATGCCGACGACTTTCTAGGAACAGCAGCGAAACTGGATTTTCAATTCTTTGAACCGCATACAGTTGCATCGGAACTGGCGGCCGCTGGCTTTGTCTCTATCGATATGCGGGTGCGGGACCCGTACCCGACCGAATACCCAAGCAAGCGCTGTTACGCATTTGCATTTAAGCCATTGAAACAAGAACCGAATGAAACGTAGCTCACCGCCAAGAAAGAGCGGGTTGCTCAAAAGCGAAGCGCCCTCCAAGCCCGAATGGCA